>APFE030358560.1:30941-80082 GCA_000404065.3 Pinus taeda | reverse complement strand
TAAGATCCGCCTAGCGGGTAAAAATAGCAAAACTATACCCGTTTATGAATGTGAAGTCGCAAAAGAAAATTAGACGTTAAATTCGGTTGTCTACCTCAAAACTTTGATAAAATTTTATTATGTGTTCAGGAACCATTACAATGGTAAAGACGTATGAGCGACGACAACGTGATCGGGCAGCATCACCACCATTAATGCCGCCATCGTCGCCATCATCGTCCCCATCATCACCACCCAGACCATTATCAACATCAATCGCCCCAGCGCCAGAGTTGACTGTGATAATGAACTCCTTGGAAGCCTTATTGGAGATATTAAAAGAATCCACTAAGGCTAAAAACAAAGAGGAATCTCATCATTTGGCTACCAGTTCAGCGGGACCAAAGAATTCCGAGCCCAGAAGATCGGAAGAGGACATCTCTAGGGAGCTTCAGAAAATCAGACTCCCGGAATTCTCAGGAGGTTGGGCAGGTGAACGCGCTGAAGCATGGTTGGAGGGAATGAACAAATGTTTTAGGTTAAGAGAATATTCGTCTTCGGCAAACACAAAAATTGCCGTGTTTCAACTAAAGGAAAGTGCCTTGATTTGGTGGGGAAATTTGGAAAAGCAGCTACACCTTACATCAGATAATGCCCCTTGGGAACTATTTGAGGAAAGGTTTCGCGCAAAGTATTTACCTCCGTACTTTCAACAACAGCAAGCAAGAGCCTTTCATACGTTAATTCAGGGAAGTAAAACGGTGGAAGAGTACGAGATAAGGTTTATGGAATTGGTAAAATACATTCACTACTTAGACTCAGATGAACGTCGGGCTGAACGCTTTATATTTGGGTTAAATCCTCGCATCAGAGCCTTGGTAAGCATGTGGAAGCCATCATCAGTAGCTGAGGCAGTCGAATGTGGTCGTTATGCAGAAGAGCACCTGGGGATCAAAAAGGATATGGGGCCAACAGGGCCTGTCCAATCAGGATTTCCAGGAAAGACTCCCCGGAACTTCTTCAGAGGGGGTAGCTCGAGGCCACCTTACGGTAACAGGTTTACCCCAAGAAATATAGGAACGGGAACTCCCATGGCAGTAAACACTATAGCTGCGGGATCATCAAACACCAGTCCCTGGGCATCTCAAAGGACCGCTAGTGGAGGGAGAAATTCCAGAGGAGTCAGCATGAGAGGACGAAGCTCGTTCTCTAGACATTCACGCCTTGACTCAAGAGGATCAGTACCACTTAATTGTTGGGGATGTGGGGGGCCGCACTTTCAACGGGACTGCCCCGGAGCTTCGTTGAATATATTGCATAGGACTGGGAAGGAACCAAATTCAGACAACCGAGGTAATCATAGAATTCATGCAATGGTCGATCGCGACCAAGCAGCACATCAATCCACGGTAGTGGAATCTTCATGTACTATCAATGGTATAAAACTCAAAATTTTATTTGATACTGGTGCCACAGATAGTTTCATTTCATCATATGCATTAAACAAATGTGGGCTGGCAGCTCGTAGACAAAATGATTTTCACCAAGTGGAAATGGCCTCAGGAGAACTCCATATCGTGGGCTTGAGTGTGGACCAATGCAAAATTGACCTGGGGGTCTGTTTGACTAAACTGAAAGTTTATGTCACAGCATTAGGAACATATGATCTTATCATAGGTATGGATTGGTTAGAAGCTCACCGAACTTGGGTAGACTGTTATGGGAAAAGGATTCTAGGCATAAATGATGAAGGAGAAGCCATCCAAATTTAGGGAATCAAGAGGGAAGTCTCTTTACGCTACATTTCAACAATGCAGATGAAGCGTTGTTTAAGGAAAGGTTGCCAGGCTTATGTAAATCAAGAAGTAAGCCAAGAAAAAGGGCCATCCCTAGGACAATATCCGATGTTAGCCGAATTTCCAGATGTATTTCCAAAAGAACTACCTGGATTATCCCCGGTAAGAGAGTTGGATCTTACTATTGAATTAAAACCAGGTACCCAACCGATCTCTAAAGCAGCTTCTAGAATGACGGCTCCAGAACTTCAGGAATTGCAGATCCAATTGAAGGAACTATTGGATGTAGGGCATATTCGGCCCAACACATCACCTTGGGGCGCTCCTGTAATTTTTGTGAAGAAGGATGGATCTTTAAGATTATGCGTAGATTATCGAGACTTGAATCTAGCTACAGTAAAGAATCAATACCCTATGCCTCGAATCGACGATCTTTTCGATCAAATGAAAGGAGCTATTGTCTTTTCAAAAATTGACCTTCGATCAGGCTATCATCAGTTAAGGATTTCTGAAAATGATATTTCCAAAACTGCATTTCGGACACGTTTTGGACATTATGAATTCACCGTGGTGCCATTTGGGTTAACCAATGCACCAACTGTATTCATGAATCTTATGAATAGCGTTTTCCGTAAATACCTAGATCAATTTGTGCAAGTCTTTTTAGATGATATACTCATCTATTCCAAGAATAGGAAAGAGCATGAAGATCATTTGCGGATAGTATTGTCATGTCTTAGAGAACGCCAGTTGTACGGAAAACTATCGAAGTGTTCATTCTTTCAGGAAAGGATTCATTATTTGGGGCATATCATTTCAGGTGAAGGGATTTCGGTAGATCCTGAGAAAGTAAAAGTGATCATGGATTGGCCAATACCGAGAAATGCTCATGAGATACGAAGCTTTATGGGTTTAGCCGGGTATTACCGAAGATTTGTAGAAGGGTTCTCCAAAATCGCAAAGCCAATTACAACTCTTCAACGGAAAGGTGTTATGTATGAATGGACCGAGGAATGTAGCAAAGCATTCTCTGAACTCAAAAGACTACTCACCAGTGCACCGATTCTAAGAGTCCCTGACATGGACAAAGTTTTACAGTTTGTACCGATGCATCCAAACAGGGACTGGGTGCAGTGTTGATGCAGGATAGAGGAGTAATAGCATATGCTTCCAGGAAATTAAAACCTCATGAAGAACTCTATGCTACTCCGGATTTAGAATTAGCTGCTGTAGTACTAGCTTTAAAGATTTGGAGACACTATCTAGTGGGACGAAGTTTTACACTTAAAAGCGACCATCAAAGTCTACAATATTTGTTCACCCAAAGAGACTTAAATGCAAGGGAACGACAATGGAGTGAATTTCTAAGTGAATATGACTTCGGGATATCATACATTAAAGGAAAAAAATGTAGTGGCAGATGCTTTAAGCAGAAGACCTCGGATATTTTCTCTCATACCCATTAAAGTAGACTTAAGACAACAAGTACTGGATCAACTTATAAAGGACAGCTGGTATTTAAAAGTAAGAGCAAGTCTTGAAGGTAACAGGGTAAAAGAATCGAAGTTTGAGGGATATTAACTAGAAAACGACGGAATCTTACGATTCCATGGAAGGATGTATATTCCTGATGATAAGGATCTTCGAGATACCATTCTTGGGGAAGCCCACAGAGCAGTTTATTGTGCTCATCCTGGAGTAAGGAAAATGTATGCGGACACCAAGAAGCTCTTCTTTTGGTCAGGTATGAAGCGCGATATCACTCAATTTGTTTCAAAATGTCTGGAATGTTAGCAAGTAAAGGCCGATCATTGTCACCCAGCGGGCCTCTTACAACCCCACGACATTCCTATGTCTAAATGGGAGACCATTTCTATGGATTTTATCACTAGACTACCTCTTACTTCTCAAAGACACAATGCCATTTTGGTAGTGGTGGATAAATTAACAAAAAGCGCCCATTTCATTCCTGTGAGAGACACTTACGATGTTGCTGACGTAGCTCGAGTATTCATAAATGAAATTATCAGATTTCATGGAGTACCTAAAAAGATTATATCCGATAGAGATTCACGATTCACTTCTAGATTTTGGACTTGCATGCAAGCAGCCTTAGGTACTCAGCTAAATTTAAGCACTGCTTACCATCCTCAGACTGACGGGCAGACTGAAAGAGTAAATCAAGTACTTGAAGACATGTTGCGAATGTATGTTATGGATCAGCAATCACACTGGGAAAAGTATTTACCCTTAGTCGAATTCGCATACAACAACAGTTACCACAACTCAATTGGGATGCCTTCATTTGAAGCTTTATACGGCCGACCTTGCAGAACACCGTTAAGTTGGGACAGGTTAGAAGATCGAGTGATAATAGGACCTGAATTAATCCATGAAATGGAAGCGCAGTTAAGGCAAATTATGCAACGATTAAAGGAAGCTCAGGATAGACAGAAGAGTTATGCTGATGCTCACAGAACTGATAGGAGGTATGAAGTAGGGGATTAGGTTTTCATCCGCATCAAGCCAAATAAAAGTACTATTCGATTCGGGAAAGTGACAAAGCTATCACCCCGATTTATTGGGCCATTTAAAGTCGTGGAAAGAGTGGGACCTGTTGCCTATCGTCTTGCCCTGCCACCTCACTTGCATAAAATTCATAATGTATTTCATGTTTCTGTATTAAGACATTATATAGCTGATCTATCTCATAACCTTCAATGGAAGGAATTGCAGGTATCGGACGAGGGAGTCATATCGGTCGAACCTTTACGTATTCTGGAACGTAGTGTTCGACAGCTCAGGAACCGCCTGGTGGACCAAGTTAAGGTCCAATGGGACAAGTATAGTCCTGGATCCGCAACTTGGGAAAATACAGAGGACATATGTCAAAGATACCTTAGACTATGTCAATTTTGAAGGACATTAAACTATGTTTTGTATATATTTTACTTCACTGCAATTAAAGACCTCGGACCATTTTGAATGATTATAAATAAACGTGGAATTTTGTGACATAATATATGTTTAACTTCTGCTGGTACATGGATACCAAAACGATATGTGTGGTTCATTTTATTAATTCTAGTTGTCAGAAGAAAGTTAAGCCAATTAAAGGATTTTTACTTCTAATAGAAATTAAGATATTGTAAATTTATTTTATTTCTACATATCCATATGATCAATAGAACTCAGGAAATGACTACATTTTAGATGGAAATCAAAAGACATACTTAGAGAATGGTAAAAATATGTTATACTAAATAATACATGAGTTATTTTGAATATGTTGATGCACATTTTCCGAATGCATGAGTGAGTGTATAATTGCAGATGAAAGTATATGATTCGATTACCGGGATGACCACATGATGATAGAACCTCAGAACAATTAAAGCTCCAAGTCATTCTATGATAGGGTGTTCACCCTAAGTTCTACTAGGAGGGGTGGAGGTGTTGCCCACCGGTTGTCCTCCGAATCCTGGAGTCATGGGAGGACTGTGCAAGTCACGCTCCCCTAGACGTGTGATGATGACTGCCGGATGCCTACTGGGAATCAGGTCGATATAACCGACATTGTCACCTTAGAGTTTATGCATGGTTGGGTCAGTAAAACTGACGTCATGGCATACTCCAGTAGAGGACGGATAGGATGGGAGTGGAAGAGATTAGGAAGGATAGGTTGATTTTAGAATAGCTTGGGAACTTGGATGGAGCAGGATATGTCCATTAAAACCTTAAACCTAAACTCTAACTTCGGGACGAAGTTTTCCGAAGGGGAGTGTAATGTAACGACCCATTTAAACTAATTAACCAAATGTAAAGTTTAGACTTATATTAAAATGGATATAATAAACCTCTCTATATAAATATGAGTTAAACTTAAAAAATGAATATTAATTAAATTTATATTAAATATAAAGTTAAACTTTATAATATATAAAGTTTAAATTTCATAAAAAAATTAAAGTATACAATAAATAATTAAACATAAAATAAATTTATAATAAACATAAAAAGGATTTAGTTTTATAAAAATAGAACCTAAAATTTCATTAAGGTAATAAAGTGATAAAACCTTAAACCCTCATACGGAGTGCATGAACAAAACCTATCAGAAGGATAAATATCTCAAGAGGAGATTTTGCATGCAGGGAGGTGTCGGGAGGAGAAAGACCGGTGGCTGTAGGCTGGAAGGCGACCACCGCCAAGCCTGTTATTATAAGACCAGTGAACTGAGTCGATCAGGGGAAAGGTGAAAGGCAGGAGAGCAGAGGACAGAGGTCAGTAAGAAAACCAGGAATCAAGAGCTTCAATTGACTTGAGGTTCTGGGCATGGGGGAAGTAAGCTTCGGTGAGAAGCTTGCTGGATTGGCTGGGAGGAATTGGTTTTCCGGTAATCGAATAAGCTAAAACAAGAGAAGGCAGCAGGTGAACAGGAGCAGATAGCAGATCAGCCGCACAGCAGTTCAGGTAAGCCTTGAAATCCCCTTTTCAACTCTGCATATTGTTGCTTATATCAGTTATTGGGTCTTTACACTCAGTATTTCCAACAATTGGTATTAGAGCTAGTACCTTCACTCAAAGCCTAATAGCTTGAAGGTAGATCATTAGAACACAAATGGCGAAGCCAAGGAAGAAAGTCTTCAATCCTCCTAAAGATGTGTCTCCCTCAACCACCAAAACTGAAGTCAATCAATTTGTGAAGGCTCCATTGTTCAATGGAAACTTTGATATATGGGAGGCAAGAATGAGGAATTTCTTAAAGACTCAAGGCATTGAAGTTTGGAAATCGGTGATTGCTGATAGCATGATGGATGGAGAATCCAAGGAACATAATACAAGAGCAATGAAGAAATCTTGAATGGGCTCCCTGATTCTATGAAGGCCAATTTTGAAAAATGCTTGTCAGCAAAAGGCATATGGGATAAACTTCATGATCTTCACTCAAAAGGAGTGTTGACAATGATTTCTAGTCAAGAAAAATGATGGAAAACAAGAAGGAAATCTAGAGCCCATTAAGGAAGCTGAAGATAAGAGTGATGACATCAAGGCTAAAGAAGACCTAGAAGATGAAGAGAATGAAGAAGATTTTGAAGAAGATCTCTTCACTAAACTTATGGCTGCCATGGAAGAGATTAACAATTTGAAGAAGGAAAATGAGGAACTTAAGAAGAAAGCGCAAGTTGGTGACGAAGACAGAACAAGGAAGGAACTTGACCTTGTCAAGCTTCAAGTACAAGAAAGAGATGGGGAGCTCACCAAGATTAAGGAAGAATTTCATCGAAACAAGAGAAAGCATCATGAAGAAGTCATATCCATGACAAATCAATTGGATTAGGCAAAGAAACAGGAAGATACCTTATTAAGCCACCTTGAACAAAGGCACAAGAGCTTGAACAAACTTGAAGCAGAGATTGGTCAATACAAGGAAGATGTCTCCTCCTTTAGATCTCAACTAGAAGAAGCAAGGAAGCAAGCACAAGGAGTTGAGAAGGCGATGGAAGCTTTGACATTTATAGAAGGACAAGTTGATGAAGTAGAAATGGAGAGAAACACCATGATATGCCAACTAGAAGAAAAGGATGATGACATCACCAAGTTAAAATCAGAAATCACTTCTCTTAAGGCCCAATCATGCGAAACAACCAAGATGATGGAAGAAATGAAGAAGAAACTACTTATGAAAGATGAAGATTGTGAAAAGTTGAAAGGAGAAATTGTCTCTCTTAAAAAGGAAGTTGACTTGGTGAATAAGAACTTGAAAAGTTCTCAAACCCTAGATGACATCCTAAGTTGTCAAAGGTCTGCCCTTGATAAATCAGGTCTTGGCTATGCAGGTGAATCCTCAAGCAAGAATGATAATGCTTCAAACAACAAGGATGTGAGGAAGCCTAGAAGAAATGTTGATGCTCCCAACAAAGGCAAGAGTCAAGTTGACATTGGAAGAAATCCTACTCCAAGAAGAAATGCAGATAGTGTCAAGGATGCAAGAAGCAATGGTTATCATCAAAGGATCCCAAGGCAAAAAGCCTTTAGAATTACATCAAGGAAACCTTCTTCGCCAAGGTACCAAAGTATATATCTTGGTTATTGCTATTCTTGTACAAACTTTGGGCACATGGCAAAAGATTGTAGAGCATATCACAAAGATAAATATAATGGTCCCTATCAATCTCCAAGAAGAAATTTTGCAAGAAGTCATGAATTCTTATTCATGAACAACATAGAGTTCTTCAAGTGTCATAACACTGGACATATGTCACGTGATTGTAACTTGACTTGGGCCCCTACACAAGGAAGAACCATGCCAGAGACGAAAGTTATACAACTATGGAGAAGGAAGCAAATTGAATTGGGAAATCCCTTGAACACTCTAGCCAACAACACATGTTGTTGATTTGATGAAGTCATCCTTGATATTCCAAGTATTTGATGGGGAGCCTATGCCAAAAGGAAGACCATGCATACAATTAGGGGGAGCTTATGCTGATTAAGCATTCTTGCAGAAGCTATCTGTGAATGGGCCTTTTGAAATCCTTGATGAGCTATATTGACAATCATTCTTTAATAGATCAATTCTTAGGAACACGCCATTGAAAACATGATCTCTTATCTATCCAATGGACTGTTGTTGAAGATGTGTTCCACTTGTTCACTAAGCAGGTAATCTTTCCTGAACTGGAGGAGGTTGTGCAAATAGGGGGAGTTGGTTCATCACCTAAAGGAATGTAAGCACATCTATCATGAACCACATTGCTAGAAAGAAGAGCACCGTGACAGGGGGAGTAATATATCTATGAAGAACTACTATTGATGAAGAAAAGAAGTAGCTTGACAAGGGGAGTACTTGGGCACCCCGTTTGCCATTGATGTCAGGAGAGAATGTTGGAAGGGCAAGAATATAGCGATCGATGACAAAGGGGGAGATTGTTAATCAAGGTTGTCATTGATGTCAATATGACATTTCAATATGCTTGAGATGCCTGGTTCCAGATGATGATGTCAGGACTCTTGTTTGACAAGGATACCATCAATGAAGATGTCAAGCCACGAAGATGTCAAACCATTAATGAAGAAGTCCTAAGGGGCCCTTGAACTAACTATAATGTTGTATATCTAGACCTTAACCCTTGATGACATATGGAGTCATACACTTGATGATATCATACACTAAATGAATGACCACAATTGATGATGGCCTTGATGAAGGTTGGAAGACTAGATGATGATGTGGAAGATCTCATTTGATGGTTGGAAGACTACCTTGAAACTTTCCTAATGATGCTGCCTATGACTTATCACTACACAAGTATATGATGACATTGTTGGATAATTGGATACTATCATGATGACATGGATGTCCTACATGATGACACTATGATCCTATGATTGATGACTATGATCCAATGATGAAACAATGAAGAAGCCATGCTGTCCTAAGCTTTTTATGCATAAAATTTAAGGACAGTCACAAAGAAAATTTTTTGTTTCCACCTTAGAGGCATCTTTTCTCAATGGGACCTAGACCATCTTAAAGAGGATTTTTTCCTCTTTCTAATGAGCCCTTACTTGCCCCAAAACTCCCAGTAGTTAGTGAGAAATTGATTTTTTAAGTTAGAAAAACTTATTTGGCAGCCAAGCCGACCTAAAAAAAACAGTCATTCAAGTTGCCCTGCTCCCAGAAGACGTGTCCCTTCATTTGGAAGATGAAATCACTATAAATAGAAGTCTTAACACTTCATTTTTATGATAAAATTCGGTGAAAAAACAGAGAAGCAACACAGGAACAGAGAAGAGGCCGAGGAAGACATTGAAGTTTACACTTAGGGCATTTTTTTTGATTGGGTATACCTCAAGTTTGTGGATACCTCAGACCAATTTTCTGTAAACTAAAAAACACAGATCTGTAGTGGAATGTCTTCAAACCTGTGATGGCATTTTTGGATCTGTAGTGGCATTTTCGGACCTGAGGCACACATAATTTCTGCCCTATATACCTCTGCAACTCTGTGATTTCGGGCCCCTGCAACTCTGTAATTTGAGACCCTTGTCACCTTGATTGCAGACCTCTGTTTTGGCAGAAATAAAGCTCAAATTTCTTCTATTGGAACAAACTTGATCTTGGCAAACAAACCAGTCTCCTGCACTGAATTTCAGCCTCATAAACAGTGACCTGAAGCAGCATTTGTGTATCCTTTTGGGCAGATTTTTTTGGGATTTTGGATTAGTCTTTTAAAGAAGATTTTGAGAAGGCTTCGAACAGACCTCGTTGTAGATTTTGAGGGCATCCTTGGGCAGTCCTGTAGCAGCTTACATTAGTGATTACAGTGGACCATCGTTTGGAGTCTGTAGCGGCTCGGATTTGTGATTGTAGTATCATTTGAAGTCTGTCCACCTGTAGCAGCTCACTGTCACCTATCCTTTCAGACATATTGAAACTTATACAGTGTTCCACAGGGTCGTGTCCCCCCACCTGGGGGTCGAGTTTCCTAGCACCCTTGCGCTCCGGGGACTTGGGGATGAGGGGGGACGTTTTCCCAAGCTCCCAAAAAACAAGGTACACAAGGAAACTTGAAAGGGGTCGTTTCCTAAGCGAAAGGGGTCTTAAGGGGTCTTGAGGGGTCGTTTCCCTAGAAAAAATTCACAATTTTTTTTATGAAGCAAAAAAATCGTAATTTTTAATATTTGTTAACCGACCGGAAAGGGTTTATGTTATGTGCATTTCACATTTCATTTTCTTTTTGCTCCTTCGTTGAACTGAACATTGCTGCCATTACCAAGCAACCTTTCCCAGTCTATGTTATGTGCATTTCACATTTCATTTTTTGTTTGCTCCTTCGTTGAACTGAATACTGCTGCCATCGCCAAGAAGCCTTCTATCTGCTCCTTCGTTGAATGGAACGCAGCCGCTGATGTATTAGACTTGACTTTTATGTTATTCAGTATTCAATGTTCATAGTTGGAAGTGGAACATCAATATGGTTTAAAGTTTAAAGTTTAAAACTAAGTTGCAGGAAACGTGGGCAGAGGGTCCGTTTCCATATGGAAACGAAACGGAAACGGGGAAACCTGTATGGTACGGCCCAGAAATGCGTTTCCATCCATACTGGCCCATTTCTCAAGGAGGAAATGTGGCTAGTACGACCGGAAACGCGTTTCCAAGCCGTAGTCGGAGTTTCCTCTTGTAACTTGACTTTTTCTTGTATTTTTATTTTTTATTTTTTATTTTTTCGCTTCTAATTTTTTATTGGGCGACTCAAATATGCTCTAGATGCTTCTAGATGTTTCTCAAGTTATAAAAAAAAAGGAGTTTTTTGAGTGGGGCAGCCGAATGTTCAAGCCTATGGCCCTAGTGTTGATATGCAGTTCATGGTAATAGTGATATTCTCCTTTATTTTTCATTTTCATCCTTTTACTTAAATTTTTAACATTACCATGAAATGACTCAGGATGTTTGAGAGTGGTTTCGCCCTCATTGGATTTCATATGGAGAAAGTAGAATTTTAGATATCACTCAAAATCCAGCAGACTTATTTGTTTTTCAGGATTTCAGGATTGGGGGGATTCCAATGTTTCCATTGGATTTTATCATGTATTAGGGTATGGAACTTGTATTTAATCAAGAGAACCAAGCCCTCTATGCATGGGAGACTGCCAATAATCAAGAGCATGTAGGGTACTAGGGTATAAAACTTGTATTTAATCAAGAGCACTAAGGTCGTTCAACTATGTAGGAGGAGACTCCCAATCAAGCACGAGACAAGAAATTAGAAATTTCTCGTGGCTGATTTTGGATATTTCTATTTTCATTATGTGGATCATTCATGAGTAAATGTGATGTAAATTTAGAGATTATAGTTTATGGCATTGACATTGCAATTTTATCAAAATGTAATAAATTATAATATATGCTTTATGATTCACATATTATTAAATGTCCTAATATATATATATAATATAATAACATATTAATATTATATTATATATATATATAATATATATATACATATACAATAACATATATATAATTACAATACAAAATACATATACATATAAATATACATTCGTGTTTTCCTGTTTCCAAAATTTGGGAGGGTCACATTTCGTACCTGTGCCCGTTTCAGAACTCGTACCCGTTTCCCCGTTTCGTGCAACTTAGGTTTAAAACTTTAAACATTTATAATTTTATAATTTATTTTCATTATGCATTGTTAGTAAGTTAGTAGACTAGTAGTTACATTGTACAGTTACAAACTTGTATGATGTATGATTATAATTTATATGATAATGATATCAATGATCATATTTTTCATTTTAAATTTGTTTCAGTTATATGATTCATCGATTTATATTTTATATTTATAAGTTTTTAAGACCTCGACACCCCACCATGTTTTCTAAAAATTGGTGGGGAGCTTTTGCATAGGCCGCTCCCACGTATCCCTGCTCCCTCACCTCCTCAGCCCAGAAACTTGGTGGAACATTGAACTTATACCCTCGGATTTGTTACAGTCACTTGAGGCTCATTTTTTGAAGCTCGGATTAGGTGCTGAAGTATTGTATTAAGGAACGGACTTGGAGTGAAATTACTACATCGTTTGAAGCATGCCATTGACATATATGAAGCAAATTAAAGGCATCGTTTAAAGCACATTTTGGACTAGAAATTGATCATTCATCTGGATTTTAGACCGAGGACAAGTCAACTATAGGAGCTTGGAACAGTTCGGATATGTGACACTTTAAAACAGTGAAGAACATGTGAGCCTTCAACAGTGATGAATCTGGAGGTGTAAAGGACTTGTGGCCTTGTCAAAGAATTGAAGGCTTGAACAGTGAAGACTTGGGTTGACTTGAAGAAGACTTGTGAAGACATCTTTTGAGCCCATCTCTTGGCCCATCTTGAGCAACATTCTTGAAGTCTCCTTGGAGCACCATTAAATACATTTTGGAACAATATTTAGACACCTTTGAGCAGCTTGAAGATCCTTGAAGAAGAAGTGACTTGAAGAAAGTTGTTTGGAAGATCTGGTGCAGAACTTGAGCAATTTATTGAAGACACCTTTGAGGCATTATTGAAGACATCTGAAGACACTTGTGGAAGTTGATCTTGAGACACCCTTGGAGACCATGATGCATCATTGAAGCCATCATGACGTAACCTTGGAGAATTTTGTGTAAGTAACATGAAGAGTTGTGGAGATACCTTCATGTGAAGACAAGGTTGTCATTGATGACGTGACATGGAGACTAAGTGAAGGGATAGTTGAAGATTGATAGGGCTCATTGAAGAAGACATTAGGAGCCGTGAAGTATAACCAAGTATATCTTGACGAATTAAAGCTAAGGATTGGAGCCTCAAAAAGACAAGGTTGGTGCCTTGGAAGATAGGGTCGGAGCCCTAGAGGATCGGAGTCCTCAAGAAACCAGGTTGGAGCCTGAACCATATATAGAGTTGGAGCCCTTGAGGTTGGTGCCTCAAAATTGACAAGGTTGGAGCCTTGGAAGTCCAAGTTGGTGCTTGGCAAATACAGGTTGGAGCTTGGGAGATTGAAGATCAGTGTCTTCATCTAGGGTTGGAGCCCTACATATATTGTACTTGATTTATTGAAGAAAGTAATAAAAGCAATAATTCTTATTGTTCATTTTGTGTTCTACATATAAGTGATCTAACTGGTAAAAGAAACAATTGAAAAGGAATACTGATTCACCCCCCCTCTCAGTATTTCCAATAGCTCTGTGGTTGAGCAGGCAAGAAGTGATCCCATCCGGTGGATCTGCCTGGTACAAATATTCCCTGGCTGTAGCAGTCAATGATCTCCAGGGTCTGTGAACAAAAAAAAAAAATAGTACAGAAAATATGGTGCTTAAGAATATACAACTGTTAGAGAATCCGTATTAGAAAAAACATACGCAGAGCACACTGGACATATATGCTTATATTTTTGATGCATAAATGTGTCTGGCGGATGATGAGATCTCTACCTTGATTGAGTAACGTCAATGATCGCTGTCAATAAGTGGCAAGAACCTTTAGAAGCATGAGTGGCGCTTATGTGCAAAATATTTCATGTGCAAAGGAGTATAAGGAATTCCTTCGGAAGCATTTAGCCTCCTTGAAGCTAAAGGTCCAACTTATTCTGTGCAAAAGAAGGTTTGAAGTGAAGGGGCTGGGTTGGAACAGGAAGACGCGAATTGGGTAATAATTATCTGAAATAACTGTGGTTTCTTGATTGGTTAAAGCTGTATATAAAGTACTTATTAAAATTTGTGATGGTATGCTGGTTATGGGGGGATTGTAGTGGAAGTTGGTATATTCCTTGTTAAGAGTTGTTGTATGATATAAAGGTTTGGCAAGTTGTTATCTTATAATTTGTTAACGAGGTTAAAGGCCATCAATGTATTTTGTGGTTGAATATTGTGAATGGAGTGTTGAAAATTCCAAAACTAATGGGTGGGCTAGTTATGGAGGATGGTGGTGGAAGTTGGCATATCTTTTGTTTAGAGTTATCTTATGTATGTATTAAAGCTGGTGTTATTTTCTTATAATGTGTGGACAATGTCAAAGGTCATCAGTGTGTGTCTCAGTTGAATATTGTGAATATAGTCGTGGAAATCCTAAAGCTGATGTATTTTATATTTGGGTATTACTGAACAGTGCAAAGTGATGACTTACCTATAATAAGAGTTTCTTTTTGTTGTAACCTTCTCCATTACCTGCTCACTTTTCTATTCATTTTGCATGTCTCTTTTGTAATATAGTGTGGATCATGTAATTATGAAGTTTATTGTAAACATTTTTATTTGATGATCAGGTTGGTTTATCACATTCATGCATCCTTCGTACAATAATACGACGGGCATGTACACGCTTTCCAAAACTCTATTCATATGCTGAGCGGGCATGTTGCTCTGAGAGATTCAGGCTTAGCAGACTGCATGAAAATAGCCGTGAGCCACGTCGAAAAGTTTTTATTCTATTTGGTGGTGAGACGTCTGAACGACAGGTGTCTCTTATGAGTGGAACAAATGTTTGGCTTAACCTGCGAGCATGCAGCGATGTGAGTATTTGAGTATAGTTTCTACAAATAATAAGAGTCATTTCTTCTGAAAATGTATGTTTTGTACCTTTAAATTCATGATTGAAGTTTTTGTTTTGTTACTAAAGTTCATTATTGTGATAGTGACTAGGGTAACTAATAATTGTATTCTATTTTCTCTATGACAGCTACTGTTATTAAGGAATGGCTAGATCTATAGATGCAGTGTTTGACTATTACTATGTCAGCAATGTCATTTTGTAATTTCTAGCTTCCTGACGATCATTTCTATTAAATTGAGAAATATACCACATAATATAGCATCATACATTCATAAGACAGTGAAATACCTAAAACATATTATAATTTGTCAACTGGAATGCTTATTGTAATCATCATGTCTCAAAACTGTCCTTGAAACCAGGCTATTTACAAACCAGAAATTAAGTTTTCCATGCCAGAAAAGAAAGAAACTGAAGAAAACAAATCATGGCTTTCTTTGAAATAAGATAAGTATCTTTTAGTACCAGACACCACCAGGGGCTTGACTGTTTGGTCAAGAGAGGGTGTTGGCTGATATTCACCCCACCGTGATTCAATCCCTGCAAAGAGTGTGGTATGTTTCATCCCGCGAAATAGTGGGGCCATAATGGCTGTTGAGCTATGTTGCAGGAAACTTGCCCCCAGCACCCTCTATCAACCGCATTTCTGTATTGAAACGCTGAAATGTGACCAAAACATACTTGAAACACATTTCAGTTTGTATGAATCACATTTCATACAAACTGAAATGCGTTTCAATCTATGTACAATGCGTTTCCAAATGAAATTTGTATGATTTTTCTTTGATTTAAGTGTTGGGACCCATATATTTCGTTTTCATGAGTATTCATAGATTAATTATGAATCAATGAGACTTCTAGAAATGTCCAACACTGGATTTTTTTGAATGAGGGTTTCTGTTAATTTTAGTTAACAATGGTATGTTCTATGCTTAGCACAATTTACTTCAATGTTTCTTAGCAGCGCAATAACAAATCCTTGTCCACCATTCTTCATAAATTCGACCCATGGAACCAGTAACAGTATGGATTGTAGCTCAGTCCCTCTTTTACCATGTTGAGAACTGTACACAATGATGATCTCATCAAGTATGACTCAGAGAGAGGAAAAATAGATTGACCTGGCTATAATTACAGGCTCGTTTTACTCTGGAAGATGATGTTATACCAACCCGCAACTATGATGAACTCTGAAACAAAAGAACACTCCTTTACTTTCAGTCGAACACATGCGCAAATGACATCTGAGCGTAAGGCTCATGAAGGCACCCATCTTCACATTCTCAAAGTTGTTCTAGCTCTGACTTGCTGAAAATAATCTAAATAGTGCTTTTTAAGGTATAAATAAACCATGAATCCTCCAAAGCATTAACATAACTGATCAGATGGATTTCCGGAGATCATCTAAAACTGAAACAGTCCCTCTTTTACCCTTTCCTCCAGCAAATCGATTTCTCAATGAATAGGGAAATCGTTTCTCTAGTGAGCCTTCTTCAATCTTCAACTTCTTCAAACTCTCTGCAAGAACTTTTTACAGAAACAGAAACTGATCACACCGGAATTATAGCAGCATATCTGTTTAGTTTCGGTAGAAATTAGCAAAAGCGAAGACGAGTCAGACGCCGAAACCCATGCCAAAAACTGGATTACCCGCAATTTGCTCGCACGCCACGCTCACTTATTGAAATAAGTGCTGAGAGCATCGATGGCTTATGAAGAAACGACTGAACATTATGCACAATTTGCATTGGACTTCACTGCAGGATGAAGAATTCCTTGCTTTCATGCATTCCGTCTTGAAAATTCATCTCTCCTCTACGGATATATTTTTTTTTTTTTGTAACATCGAACATGAATTTTACATGTTAAAAGTAGGTAGCGGCCAGTTATGACTCATCCCTTTTGTTATAGATGCACGGCTAACAGTGTTACCATCAATAGGACATGGAGGGTTGGGCGGCCAATTATATGTCAGACACAGGCAATACCACTGGACAGAGGCAGAGCAGTGCTGAAAGGACAGAGGCGGTGGTCAGAACAACGCTCAAACGTTTCAATCTCAGGTCAGGATGACAGCGCAATAGAAGAGCAGGGCGCAGGTTTTATAAATGGTATATGGCAAACAGAGAAACTGAGTTGGCTTGGCACGCCGATTTTCTGGAGATCTTTGCATGTTCTGGACAAAATATGAACGGCCTCACGATATTGGCCCTCCTAATAAGCGGACTTGACCAGTATTTACAAATGATGCAATTTAAATGGCGCACAACACGCTAAAGACATTTTCAGAATCTGATGTTTTCTTGCCTGTGCAATCTGAGCACAAATTTACACTCGCTAACGCGAAATCTCGGGGGATCAGAGGCAGTTATGAAACGGTTTGGAGTCACAGTGAATACAAAAAAAATCATAAATATGTCTGGGCAGCGCAGGTGTGGCAGAGGTAGCGCATTATGTCAGGGCAGATGCGTTATGGCAGAGGCAGTGCAGGTGTGGCAGACAAAGCGCAGGTAATGAAGGCTAGGCCAGCGCTATTCAAGGCAGCTCAGATTAGTTGCTCAGGGAATAACAACATCTCATTTTTTTTTAACTAAAGGATGAACCCTGAGAAAGAAAACAGGCCACACATCATGGCTCTGATACCATGTTAAACACACATGGGGAGCGAGAGAGATATAAAAGATAAAACATGCAGTACATTTTTTATTCACAAATGATGTATATTTATGGTACATTATGTGACCGTTGGGATTCACATCCCAAGGTCTCTTGCACTGCTTTGTCCATTCGACTTCCACACTAACCCATTTAGAATTAGGTGTCTAACAGTTGATGATGAATGGTGGGATAGGGTGGAATACCTCTTGGCATTTTCTAAGCCAATTGTGGATTTGCTCCGCATGTTTGACACAAATATGCCTAATTTGGGAGAGGTGTATGAGGGCATTGATTCCATGATAGAGAAGATATGGGTGGTTAAAAATGCTAAGGAGAAGGACCCAGATGAAGTCTTTTATAGAGAAGTAAAAGATATATTGGCCAAAAGGTGGAACAAGATGACCACCCCATTGCACCTTTTGGCCTTTGCAGTGAATCCAAAATATTATTCTGCAAAGTTGCTAAGTGATATAGAAAGAACTGCACCAAACAAAGACCCAAAATTCTCAGAAGATTGGAAAAAAGATTTTAGAAAGCTTTTTGTAGATCCTGAAATTGGGATTTGGATTCATTCAAAGTTTGCTCATTTTGTGGGATTAGAGGGTTTGGGTGCTAATATTGATTGTATGCGGGGCAAGACCAGATCAAGTCCAATTGATTGGTGGAACTACTATGGTGGGGAACTTCCACATATCCAAAAATTGGCCATCAGGATCTTGTCATAGGTTGCTAGTTCCTCTTCCACATAAAGGAATTGGATTACATATGGCTTCATCCATTCAGTGAAGTGAAATAGATTAGGCTCCAAGAATGCTGAGAAACTAGTGTATGTTGATTCGGACCTTCGTCTTCTTTCACAAAAGAGTGACATGTCGCTCAGATTGTATAGGCACCACGCCAACGACTCAGGGTAGGGGCTGTCACTCTGATCCCCGCCCACTCTGTTCTAGCTGTCTCCCGACAACAAGCTATGACTCTGATCCCTGCCCACTTTGTTCTAGCTGTCTCCCGACAACAAGCTATGTGCGCTAGTCCCTATGGAAATGAGATGATGGAAAGCAAGTCGGGAACCAATTTGCTGGAGAGACACAGTTGAGTGGCCAAGCTACTTGGTAAAAATTTAGCAAGACTTAAATATCTAATTAGATTTGGAATTTGGACCAATGTCTTATGGAGTCAAAATTCTTGCTTATTATAGATTATGACCAAGTAACCGGATGGACAATTGCTGCTTCGATGAATAACTAACCTATATGAAGTGCAAGTCCTAAAATCTAAGTGTGATGCAAGGGTCTTGGTTAGTTTTAAATTATATGCCTAGTCTAAATTGTTGGAATTTCTAAGTTTAACTGTTAGAAATCCTTCCTGTACTTTCTGATTTATCTCACTTGTTCTGTTAATTATCAAGTTATTTACCATGTAAATATTGAAAATAAATATAAGTACAGTCTCAACACATACAGAGAATCAATTGAAAGAAAAACAAGCGTGCAAGTGACACCGTTGTTTTTGGACTAATGTCCTTGGAAAAACTCAATGCGGGAAAACTGGTGCAGCTATCTGAGGGTTTTATTATTAAGCAGTTTCAGAATACAATCAGGGTGCCAAATCGGCTCACCCTACAGAGAATGATCTCGACAGTAGTACCTTTCAGTCGGAGACATATATTTCAGCTAAAACCTGGGATTAATAATCCCATAGCTCTTAACTCCAATCTGCCCCACAAAATCTCCAAGATCTGCCTCTAGGGACTGCGTCGGCTTCTTTGGCCCAGCGTCACCCCAACTTGCCTTGTGTCAGCCTCTGGAGGCACTGCATCAGCCTCTAGAGCCTTTGCGTCACCCACGCTGGCTCTCTTTGGCACTGCGCAACTCTTGGCTGGCTTTGCCTAGGCTCTAGCTGGCTTTGCGTGGCCTCTAGCTGGCTTTGCATCTCTCTCTCCTGGCGTCTGCGCAATTGCTCCCGGTACCCTGTCTGCCTCTTTGCTTCTGTATTCATTGCCCCTCAGCTGCAACTCTGCTCACTTCTTCGATTTCCTCTGCAAGCCCTGCCCCAGAAAATCGAATTTTTGATCAACTCGGTGTATTCTCCAAGTGACCCTCAAGCCTCCTCTTATACTTTTTTCGTTGACAATTCAACAGCCGAGATTAAGTCCCTAATCAACGACTAAGATTAACTCTGGCTTGATCCATGACTATTGGACCCTTCTAACACAGTTTTATATTAATTCACATTAATATTTTATTTTCCCTATGTTTAGAGTTAGGGACTCCATTAATAATATTAATTATTTAAATATCTCCCAAACTGTTTAGAATCTGTGCAAACCATTTCTGGGTATTGGAGATCTCATGTGCTTTAGCCTCTCCACCATTTTTCGTGGCTAGAGCACATCCGATGCTACCCCAAATCAACATAAATTGAACCTTTCCCTTAACTGTTTTGAGAAAAGCCTTTAGAGTAGGTTGTGGGATGGAAGCTGATGGGAAGAAAGCAAAGGCTTGATTAACGATACCTCCCCCCGTGTTCCAACCACCCAATGCCTAAGGCGCTGCTGAGACCATGGCTCTGATGACTGCAAGGTCACTGTGTTAACCACTAAGAAGGGCTGAATCCTTCAAGTATGATGATAAAGGGTTGTCCTAGGAGTCTATCAACCAAGATTATGCTTGGAGGTAAGTTTTTAATGCAAGCTAATCCTAGAATACTTATGCAATGATAATGAGTGAAATTCTTAGTTTTGAGATTAGCTTAATGTTTTAAGTACTTTAAGTTATGATGAATTCTTAACGACAAGAGTACTCACTGATGAGTTATGGCAATCTCACAACCAAGAAAGTGCCAATTTACTTTGTGCCAACAATAGATCAATCCACAAGATATTTAACCAATGACAAACATGAAAGGAGCTTAGAATGCCTACCCACTTATCAATTAGCCAATTGTTATCAATACAAGATGCCAATTACAATTTATTCAAAATATTTCAATGATGATTCTATAACAAGATTACCAATGTTCTTATGCCAATGCTATAATGCCAAATAAATTTCAATTATTAGAACTTAGAGATGTGAGTGATTTAAGTGCCAAGTTAACAAATTCTTAAAATCTATCACAAGGCAAACAATTGTTAGAGCTTAACAACATAAACCACTATGAACCAAGTAAATGATGAAGAGCTACTTATGATACAGTATGGGGCTGCAGTAAATATCTCACCTCAAAACAAGGAAATTGCCAAACATATGAATCATAACATGACCAAGGAGTAATCCAATGAGTTTCCATTGTAAATTAGTGAATTTTAGCCCACTTATGATGAGTTATTAACTGTTATATCAAGATCTGAAATGTATTTATAACAGCAGAGAAACAAGAGTGAAATCAATGAGCTATCAATGTGAGGGTGTATGCCAAATTGTTCCTAACAATTGCTAAGTGTTAGAACATATTAGCCAATATGAGACTATGAATTTTCAGCCCTCTTAAGATGTTATGTTCAGCATATATCAGATCTGAGATGACTTGCTACAACGGTAAGAAAATATGTAAAAAGTGAGATAACAAGTGTCAAAATATGCCCAAAATTTGTAAAATGTTGAAACATGCTTGCCAAACTGTTTTTTTTTTTAAATTTTGAGCCCTTTTAGATGTAATATTTGGAAAATATCAGATCTGATTATTCAGTTATGCAGAGATATGCCAGCAAGCTAAGAAATAGATCTAGGCTAGCTATGCAATGCCCAAGTGGCAAAAAATTTAGGAAAATTTTACTATGTAATTTTTAAAGTATTTTGACCTAAGTTGCACGAAACGGGGAAACGGGGAAACGAGACGAAACGCGGAAGCGAAACGAAACGCGACCTCCCCAAATTTTGGAAACGGGGAAACGCGAATATATATAATAATATTTTATATTAATATATATATGTGCAATCATAAAGCATTAATGAATAGTGTGATGAGAGAATGAGAGGCACTGCTATTATATAACTTTCGAAATGGATTCTAGATGTCATTAGAAACCCTAAACCCAATTAGAAACTAATCAGAAACTAATCAGCAAAAAAAAAATTAAAAAACACAACTTAAAAAATCGGAAACGAGGCCCGTACGGCTTGGAAACTCGTTTCCGTACGTACGGGCGCGTTTCCGTTTCGGGAAACGCGCCCGTACGTACGGAAACGAGTTTCCAAGCCGTACGGTACGGGGAAACTCGTTTCCGTTTCGTTTCCCCTGGGAAACGACCCCTAGGGGCACGTTTCCTGCAACTTAGATTTTGACTGATTAGATGTGTTTTTAGGGCTTTTAATTCACTGCTATGAAAAGTATATTACAGCTGTAACAAAACAGTGAGGAAAAGAGGGTTTAGAGAGCAAACCCTAGGCCCAAGGCCTTGTAGATTACTTTGCCAAAATTTTGCAATGAAGTTTCCATTTGAAAACACAAGCTTTTGAGCCAAATTTTTGCAAAACCCACCAAGCTTTAGTCCTTTTTTTTATCTACCAGAAATGAATAAGGGTCAAGTTAGGGCCAAAAGAGGGCAACGCTAGGCCTGATAGCGCTTGCGTTGGGCAAGGGAAAGCTTAGGAGGCCAAGGAAGAGGCAAGGGAGGTGAAAAAAGGCCAAGAAATCTTGATGCTAGAGGGAGAAGGCCTTCTAAGGGCTAGCGACTAGGGTTTAGGGCTGAATGAGTGGTCAAAAAGGCCAAAAAAGGGAGAGAAAAGTGCAAGAAGGAGACACAGAGGAGGATGAAGGAGGAATAGGGCAAAGGAGGGCTTGAAAATTCCACGGCTAGCCCTAAGGGCAACTGTCCAAGGTCTAGGAGGGAGGCCAAGGCCTCTTATGGCCACGGCTAGGCCAAAAATGGCCCTAAACCTTCAATGCAAGGCCAAAAAGAGGATGTTGAGGCCTCAAAACACTGATGCTGGCCTCTGGGAGGCCTAAAATAATGACGCAAAGTTCTTTTAGGCTGACACTAGCCTTGGAGGGGTTGGATTCGAGCCCGAGAGGGCTAAAACTTCAAGCCCTAGATGCAATTTTTTTTAATTTGCTTCAGATCTGCAATTTTGCTCGATTTCTCCAACGGCTGGCCCTGCAGAAAATTTGGAGACTAGAGCTTGCCCTCAAAGGCCTAGATCTAGCTCTATTCCAACTTTCTCCACTTGATTTCACGTGCAAAAGTAGACTCACAAATATCCAAAACCCCAACATATACAAAAATCTTAAAACGCCAAAACCCCAATTAGAGATAATTAAAAAATATATTTTACAAATCTATTTACAAAATTTACAAATGTACAAGGGTTTTTGAAATAAATTTTGGGAAATAATTTTTTTTGAAGTTTTTCTTTGAGAAATGGCTAATAAAACTTTTGAGATTAGATGAAAGCTACAATCTTAGCGAAGTTAAATAAACCACAAAAAATATCTGAAGTCCAAACAAGGTCAGTTCATGCCCACAATTTGTGAACGTGGAGCCCAAAGACTGGGGAACTTGCAAACACTATATATTTTCTCAAATAAGTTTGTTAGTCGTATGGTGAATTAGATCACCTAAAATAGACCTAAAATTTATTAGTAGAATGTTTTTGCTCCCATCTAATGAAAAACAAACTTTTAAAATTAATTAAGCACAATATAAGAAAACCCCCTATCTAACACATACCACAAATCAATGAACACTGAACACCATGAACTGCATCCCAAAGTCTTTATTATGATTCAAAAAAAGTTTCCAACGGGACATTAGCGTTACATCAACTTTTCTCTAGAAATTTCTTAGCCAAAAATCAGATGGCTTTAGACTCAAATGACTCTCTAATTTATAGATAAATCCTCCAAGTGGAAGAATAATAGCTAATTGGCTTGATCCTCATCAAAATAATCTTGGCTGTTGATAAATCCTTGATGATCTTTTAATCTCAGCCATTGAAAATGTTTATTTTGAGGAATTTTTGAACTTCTCATTAAATCCAATTTTTATTAGTCCAAAATTAATTATTTTGAGCTAATTTCCTCAAAAAATTGACTTTGACTTAACAACCAAGGTCCAAGGGTCCAATTTTTCTTGAAATTTCCAATATTTCCTTGGTGGGGGATGTCCAAAATTTAATTCCTTTGAGACTCACGAATTTTTCGAGTTGGAGAATTTAAGGTTTTAGCTTGTAAGTTATCTTCTTCATCTTATTGTTTTGGTCGATAACTTAGCTCGTGTCTTTGACATGGAAACCCTGCATAAGTGCACAACAGTTCCAAATAGGAGTTTCACTCTTTGACTCAACGAATCCTAGAAGCATGAAGAACATGCTTAACTAATAATATTAAAAGAATCTTTTTCTCTTTTTCTCCTTTTTCTTTTTACATAAAATACATAATGATACAAAATACAATGATAATTATGAAGACCAAACCTAGTTATATTTTCAACATTAGTTTCCTTAGTTATGTAGTTGGGTATCTATATTCCCTCTCTCATTTGTGCTTATTGTTTTTCACTGTGCTCTCTTGTTCAACTTAAGGGGAAATATGTTGAAAATGGCAGAAGCTTCACTTTTGTCCAAGGACAACCTTTATTGTTTTCATTATTGTGTTTCTACTTTTGGCTAAGCTCAACATTGTACACAGGCTTTGCTGGGCAAAATGTTCTACCCTTAAGTTGTGTATAAGTACACAACTCTCATTTGTAATTTATCATCTTGTGATCATTCATTCATTCTTAACAATGTGTTTTGCCTAAGGGCACCTTTTAAGCGGAACACTCTCTCTAGGGTTATAGTCTAGGCTGATTTGTATTCAAGTATTGCATTGACCTAGTGTGGTTTGCTTTTCTCTTTATTGCAGAATCTGTGTTTGTGTTGGTTCTGTTCAATTGTCTCTATTTCTTGAGAATCTTAATATTTTGAACCTTACCAAATTCTCTAAACAGTTGAGGTGTTGGTTGTCTGTGAGATTATTTACTATGGGATTGTCCTTTTTATAAGTCTTGTTTGGATCATGTATAGTTAAAACAGGGATCTATCCTTTAGGGAAGCCTACATTAGCATGCAGTTACTTAACACTATTTGAGAATTGCTGCTTTATTTGTGCTTTGGAAATGACAGTGGAAATATGTTTTTGAGAGAGAGTTTAGCCTTTTTTTTTTGCCTTTTGTCATATGTGAAAACATGAGGTACGTATTCATCTTTTGGGAAAAAGTTTTTGCTGATCAAGGATGCTAGATTATTAGAGCATGGTGCCTATTTGGATTTTGTTTCTATTCTTATAGATTCAAGGAAGAGGATGTAAATTCCATTGTATATACCCTTCCATTTTCTGTTTTTCTCAATTTGAATATATTTATGTGGATATAAGAAGCATTTTAACAAAAAAGGAAGTTGAATGAGATTCATTGGCGATAGTTGTAGTTTATCCAATGCATCCATGGCAAGAATAGCATAGGCCAAGTCATACAAACTTTCACACTTTGAATTAATTTGAGTTAATCAAACTTTGCGTGGATATGTATTTTGAAGAACAATGTGTGCAAAGTGCAGAGACTGAAACACTTCGTGTCATTAGAGAGATTTGATTGCATTAGAAAACATGTAGATATTATGATATGGGTATCATGCAAATATGTGGTGTCAGTGTGTATTTTATGATGTGGGTAAATTTAAAATAAAACTTGAAAAAATTGGATAATGATATGATAATACTTTTATGCGTGTGCATATTTTATGATGTTGGTGTGCGAAATAAAATTTGAGCAATCGAAATTGACTATGTAGTGAACTGGTAAAATGTGTAGTTTGCATTCAAATTTTGAGAATGGCTAATATTTTACCATCCATTTTGATTGCAGCTTGATGTGAGTCCATTCTTGCTTTCCCCAACAACTACCAATTCATCTCTTAAACATCATGAGCAGAGAGAACAAAATGTTGAATCTAAAATGATTTGGGCACTCCCGTAAGTTTTGCATAGTTTTTTGTCAATCCGTATAATACATCTTATGTACTCATTTTAATGCATTTAGTTCTTTAATTTGAAATACTTCGATTTTTTTTATTATTTTTTTTTCTTCTTTATAATTTTTTTGTGTTTTTGTTTTTCAGCTTTGTTTGTTCAAAACATGTTTAAAGATTGACACATTGTTGTGGATTGTTGATTTATAAATTGTTGTGAATATTCTACTAGAATAATTCGTCGCAATAGACCTTACAATATTTTAAATATTTTATTGTGTATGTTATTTGATCTGGATTGGATCATTATATTATTTTCCATCGATCTTGATGCTTTTAGAGTGGAAAAGGTGGAGGAATTAACTCACAGGTCCATTTTTACTGGTGGTCCTTGTTTGGCTTGTTGGGATCTGAAATCTTCCAAAAGCAGTTTTAAGGCATTAAATAGTGTTTTTTTGGGAGTAAAACTTTACCTCTTAAGTGCCACGCCCTTGAGCGCTTTTCTACACATAGATAACTTTCCAATGATGCAATAATTGCCTCAGTCAAGGTCCGTATGAAATAGTTATGCCACTCGGAAGCAACCTGCTTGTTTTGACCACCATGTTTGTAGAGGACGCCACATCAGCCCCCATTTTCATGGAAAATGGGATAACCATGTTAATCATGATGAAGGCGTGTAATATCCCTTTTTAGGAATATTCCTCAAACCCCAGCAAAACCCCAACCAGAAGAACGCACAAGTGGTATAGTAGCCAAGAAACTAACAGAGATATAATAACTGTAGTATAACAAACAATAATGTATATGTGAAATATAAACAGATTTTCAAGAAATGCAGCGAGAAATGCTAAGCCATTTTATTATACTGAGTAATGGAATGAGTATAGGAGGTGATCAGAAAGATGGCACCTCGACTTGCTCAAGGCAAGTGAAGAAATACACTCAGAATAGCAAAGAAATGGCTCCTCTCTGAACTGCGTCCACGCTACTGGAGAATTGTAGTGCTGCTGTTGCTGTTGGAATCAAATGAGGATTTGGGGCTGTTCCCCTCCTCAGAAAGCGTTGAAACTTTGGGATCCGCCTCTCCTCAATAAACCCAGAAAAACCCAGAAAGCTTTTCTGGAATGGCCAACCCCCGAAAATCACCCCCTAAGGGATCTGTGCAGTTCCTCAGTGCTCTGCACTGCCACTAAAGAAAACCCTCTAGAACTTTGCCTGAAACTGTGCCAAAATCCTCCAATATGCAAGGGCTGATCCCCTGCTCAAATTCCCAGCTCAAATCCTCCACAAACCGTCAATCCAGAACTCCTGCTAGAAAGAACTGCGTCATCCCTCTCAAGACTGCGCAATCATCCAAGATGCTCAATCCCCCTGCCAACATGCTGATGAAACTACTGCAAAAATACTGAAGGAAATACCTTTTGCCCGAGTAGGCACTCGAAGTCCCCCAGGGCTAAGGGTGAGATCTCTGAACGGAGACACTCGATGCACTAAATAGTGCTGCCGACCAGCTAAACAGCCAGCATGCTCTAATTTGAAGTGACTAGCTCAAATGCACATAATTGAATGCCAAAATGAGGAGGCTCCCCTCACTTTTATAGCGTTGGCCCCTCTCCAACCTAAGTCACATGACACGAGGACACGAGACACGGAGGACACGTAAATACGAGTATTCAATACGAAACACAGCGACCCGGGAACAGGACACGGGGGACACGTTTTATATATATTTAATAAAAAAAATTATATATATACACACCGAAATATAGTTTTTTATCCATATTAAATTAACTGAAGTATTACAGTGTTTTGGTGTTGCTGTAGTAAGGACAGTTTGGCGACAAATTAGTAGCCAAGGACTTGGGCTTGGCCTCACCCATGCCACTGGAAGTGGGGGGTCCTGTGTTAGCAAAAATGGAAAACTGGAACTAGGAATTCAACAAGAAATTGTAACAAAACAAGAAGCAAAGCTAGAGGATTTTGGGGGTAAGAAAGAGGAACTCACCCCCCTTCCCAGCTTACATTATGTATATAGGATCGATTAGTAATGTACTAATGTAATGTCAAGACAGGAATGGGAACAGAACAAGAACAGATCTCCTGTTCAGGTGTCTGATAACATGGGGAGGTGGGGCTAGGGGTAAAGGTAGGGGACCTGTTATCAACCTCCGAGGAGTAACATAGATAGAATATGACTGTAACGTCCAGACTAACACCAACATAGTGACCAAAATACAGGCACTAGGCAAGGTTTAGGGACTACCAAGAATAATACTGTTAAGAGAATCCAATGCTGAGGGGATTTAAAATTGACCACAGGCATACAGTACAATGTTTCGTTGCCTAGCTCAATAATTTGAAAAGATTGAGATCTTGGATAGATGGTAAGGCAAAATCTATCACGGTGATTACCTTCACTGACATCAAAAGAACCTTCAATGAGAAGGCTGACGTGTTAGCAAACAAAGGTGATGAATTTGAATTTACCATAAGGGCTCTGAATCTGAAGATGACAGAAGTGATTGAGAGTCTGTAATTTGTCTTCTCTAGCCATTCCTGCATGGTTACTTCTGGGGTTTAGTCAGTCTCAAATTGCCTAGCAGTACAGGGTCGCAACTCACAAGTGTACATGCCCCCTTCACTTTTAAATTATCAGCATCTGCCCAGACATATGGGCATTTTGATCTGAGCCTAGGAACGTGTCCAGCAATCAGACACATCAGACATATTAAACAAGTGTCAGTGGTTTGTTTGCAAGTCTGTATCGCAGAATTACGAAAGTATGAAAGCAGAATACAATGAAGTCAGGGTAGCAGTCCTCAACCTGGAACAACCAGCTGTCATGGTTCCCAGCTATTTTATTTTGTGAATCATGATATAACTTAATTACAATACACTGATACAGTGATATGGTTCCACTCAGTTCCATGATCTGCAGACATTAAACTTGGTTGTATTTTGTTACGGTTGGAGACATAAATGATAACATACTATATGTGACTCAGTTTTGACAAGGCACTTGTGTCTCTTACATACAAGGCGTGGTCGCGTGATCAATCACTCCATACTGATGGTTTGGTCAAATAGAAAGTAAACCCCACGGTTTTCAAGCTACTTAGCTGAACCGCTTGTCTAAACCCCTATTCTGTGTTAACGTATTCAATGGTGTTACGTGTATAATACAGTCTTCAGATTGTGGCATACAGATATATTGATTTCAAGTTTCAACGATACTGTGATGCAAGGATACAATTCATCCTTCAAACAGTGAACACCAGACGACAGCTCACAACTCTAGACGGCGACAGCTCCAGACGAAAATAACCCCGAAAAGACCATGCGTAGGCTTTAATTTGTGGTTTTTGCCCAGTACGTATTCAACACGGCGAAATACGTTAGGGCAATGTATTCTATACATGAAATACGCGTATGCTACATTTAGGACACGAACGAAAACGCCGAATACGTATTCCAATTTTTATGACACGATAAAAATCGTATTCGACACGTATTAGGGCCGTTTTCGTGTCCAATACGTGAAATACGGGTCACGGGACCCTAGGGGACGTGTCCTGTGACTTAGTCTCCATCATAGCCCCCCCCTCTTGCCACGTGTTCCTATCCATCTGCGTAGTCCCTCCAAGTGTCTACGTGGGCCCCTCCTCTACGTGGTCCTGTGGCCCCCCTTGGCTCCCAGTTAAGTTACAATGTTGTGCTACTAGGGAGTGACTTTATTCTGAAAGTGAGTTATGTCACCCTTTACTCACTTTTTTATTCATAACTAACTATAAAAGGCAAAATTGAGCAAAAATCGAATATTCCAATTAGCCATGACTAATTAGGAATATTACAGTCTCTCCTGGCAAAATGTTGTTTGTCCTCAAGCAACTGAAGTGATGGATGATGCAAAATTTTCTCACTCTCCCAAGTGACATCCTCATCCGGTAAATTCTTCCACCTCACCAGGAATTCCCAGACCATCCTACTCCGCAGTTGTCTCCACCTGGTATCAATAATAGCCTCCGGCTGCAACACCAAATGCCCCTCATCATCCATGGGTGGTAGCTCATCTGTCACTGTCACCTGCTGCCCCAATGCCTTCTTCAGGCATGATACATGAAAAACGTTATGAATCTTGCTGCCTTGGGGCAGCTCCAACGCATATGCAACTTGTCCAATTCTGCGTATCACCTTGTATGGCCCATAAAAGCGGGGCTTGAGCTTCTCAGCCCCCTTCTGCTTCAATGACGACTGTCGGTATGGCTGTAATCATAGGTAGACCATGTCCCCTACCTCAAACTGTCTCTCCACCCGACCCTTGTCAGCATACAGCTTTTGCTGGTTCTGAGCTATAGCCATGTTATCCGTGAGAGCTCGGAGAATATCCTGACTCTCTTGGATCCAAATCTTGGCTCTTGGAGCCTTGCTATCACCAAATATCACGTCAGCAAAAGATAAAGGATGATACCCATACAAAGCATAGAATCGTGACATACCAATGGACATGTGATGTGTAGTGTTGTAGCAGTACTCCCCCAGATGCAGCCACTTCAACCATGCTCTTTGCTTCCCACTAACATAGTTACGCAAGTAGCCCTCCAACCACTTGTTAACTATCTCTGTTTGTTCGTCTGTTTGTGGGTGATAACTGGTACTCGGTGTCAACTCTGTCCCCACTAGCCGAAAAAGCTCCTGCCAAAATCCGCCCATGAAACGACTGTCCCTGTCACTAGTGATGGTCTTAGGAAGACCATGTAGCTTGAAGACCTCTCTAAAGAACAACTCAGCCACCTGCATTGCTGTGTAGTGTGTGGATATGGCAAAAAAATGTGCATACTTTGTCAGTCGATCAACGACGACAAAGATGCAATCCTTGCCCTGTACCATGGGCAACCCTGTGATGAAGTCCATCGAAATACACTCCCATTTCCCCTCCGGAATGGAAAGAGGCTGCAACAATCCTGCGGGATGGCTCATCTCCCCCTTGTTCCTCTGGCAAACATCACACTCTCAGACATGCTGGAGTACGTCCTCCTTGAGGCCCTTCCATGAGAACCTCTCTCTAATGGCCCTGTAGGTTTTAGTAAACCCTTGATGGCCGGCCAATGGTGAATCATGTGATGCGTGAAGTATCTTCTTCTTGAGCTGAGACTCCTCAGTCAAGAAGATCTGGTCCCTGTAGTAGATGATCTCATCGACCACCCTGTACCTGTCATCCCACCTGCCCATCCAAAACCTCACATGCAAATTTGTCCTTGGAGTACTCTACTAAGAGTCGAGCCGTCCAGTCTGCATCGAAGCTCATAAGAGACAACGTGGCTGCTCTACGTGAAAGGGCATCTGATACCACGTTGTTCTTACCCTTGACATACTTAATGTCAAACTCATATGCTTGGATGTTACTGATCCACTTCTGCTACCTCTCCTGTAGCTGCTTCTGCTCCAAAAAGAACTTGAGGCTTTTGTGATCAGTCCTCACCCTGAACCTGTTACCCACTAAATACTGCCGGAACTTGGCCAATGCATGCATGATGGCCAACATCTCCTTGTCGTATATAGAATACAACCTCTCGTGCGGAAGGAGCTTCTGGCTCTCAAAGGCTATAGAGTGACCTCTCTGCATCAATACTGTGCCGATCCCCTCTCCCGACACATCACACTCCAAAACAAATGGCTGTGAAAAATCCGACAATGCAAGCACTGGACAGCTACTCATAACCTCCTTGAGCCTGTCAAAAGCTCGTTGTGCTGTATTTGACCAACTGAATGCCCCCTTCCTCGTCAAATCTGTCAGGGGTGCAGCAAGCTGTGAGAAACTCTTGACGAACTTCTGGTAGTAGGTGCAAATGCCAATGAATCCTCGATGTTCTGTCACATTCCTCGGCTCCTGCCAATCTCTGATGGCCCTGATCTTCTCCCCATGGACCCTCACTCCGTCCACCCCTATGATGTGTCCCAAGTATAACATCTCCGTCAACCCAAACTCAAACTTGGAGAGTTTGGCATAGAACTGCTGCTCCTCCAAGATGCGCAACACTGTCTAAATGTGTTGGAGATGCTCCTCTCAAGTCCTACTGTAAATGAGGATATCATCAAAGAACACCAACACAAACTTCCTTAAGTGACTGCGGAAGATGTGATTCATGCAAGACTGGAATGTAGCTGGGGCGTTGGTTAGCTGGAAGGCATCACCAAAAACTCAAAGTGCCCATAGTGACACCTGAAGGCGGTCTTGGGAATGTCCTGTTCCCTCACGCGAATCTGATGGTACCCGGATCTCAAATCAATCTTTGAGAAGAACAGTGCTCCTCTCAACTCATCCATCAACTCATTGATCCTGGGTATGGGGTACTTGTTCTTCAGTGTCTTCTTGGTCAGGGCCCTGTAGTCAATGCACATCCTCAATGTGCCGTCCTTCTTCACCAACACCACGAAAGAAGCAAAAGGACTTGTGCTCGACCGAATGTGCCCAAGAGCTAGCAACTCCTGAATGGCCTGCTCAATCTCATCCCGATAGGCCTTGGGATGCCTATAGGGGGTAGTGATCACTGCTTGTATACCCTGCTCAAGCTCAATGGTGTACTCAAACCCCCAGTCTGGTGGCTGTCCTGGCGGAATCTCCCCAAACACTATGGCATACCGGTCAAGGATGGACTGTATCTCTGGATGTACCGTCTACCTTGTAGTCCCTGCCTCTGATGCACACAGCTCCACTGCCCACTCTATGTCTCCCTTCCGGAAGACTGCCTCCATCCGATGAACTGAAACAGTCTGAGGTGGATATGTGTGCTGTCCCCGTATCTTCTCATGCCTCCCTGTCCTCTCATCATCCCACTCCATCTCTAGGGTCTTCCAATCTGTCGTGACCTTCCCTAGAGTGATAAGCCACTGAACACCTAGTATCACATTGGTGTCCGGAATATCGACCACGAAAATGTGGTCAGTCAATGTGTAGGTGCCCATCGTCACTGATAGCTCTAGAACATAACGAGCACATATCATGGTCTGATCTCTTGGGACCAAAACTGAAAACCCATCGAAGCTCTCTGTCTGTATACCTCTCCGCTCAACCATCTATGCATCGATGAAGTTGTGGGTTGCCCCACTGTCAACCAAAACTGATACTCACTGGCCATGTACTGTCCCCCGTACGCGTAGCGTCAAATACTTGGGAACTCCTCGCAATGCTGCAAGGGCCCCTCTGGTAGGTGCAAAAGCTGCACCGTCTGCTGCCGGCGGTGGAGGTGGCAAAGGAACCTGCACGGCATGACTAGCTCCTGCCTCCACATCATCCTCCTCATCCTCTTCCCCGCTGCTCTCGGAGAAGACCTCAATAAAATGTGCTTTGCCAGCAGCACATTTATGTCCCAGTGCCCATGGCTTCTGACAGGTAAAGCACAAACGCTTCTTCTTCAGCTCCCTCTTGGCATCATCGTCAATCTGCGTTCGTCTGGGATTCCCCTTTGGAGGCCGAATCCTCACATCCTTCCCCTTAGACTGGAAAGTCTATCTCTCGGGGTAAGGTGTCTAGGTCCTGGGTAAGACATCTTGTAAATCCTGGGTCCTGCTAATAGCATCCTGGAGTGTGGCTGGTCTCGTGGATTGGACTAAACCCCGAAGTGGCTCTGCTAACCCCTCAACGTACATGTAGATCCTCCATGTCGTGGATAGATCTGGCACCATCACTGAGACCCTCAAGAAGTCCGCAATGTAGGTCTCTGAACTCCCGATCTGTTTGAGCCTCGTCAGCTTAACAAAGTGCTGTTCTGGATCCCTTCGGTCAAACCTTTTTGTCAATCTCCTAGTGAACTCGGCATATGTCGTCACTGTGGAATGTCTGAGTGTAACCATCCCATGGAACCACCAATCCTGGGCCTCACCATCCAGTAACATTGCCACCTTGATGGCTTCTGTCTCCGACATCTAGTTAAGCTGGAAATAAATGTCTAGCTTCTCCACCTAAGACTTTGCCGAACTGTTTGATGAACCATCAAATGTAGGCAAGTGGAATCTACTAGCTGCACGGTGGGTGTCACCATCATGATAATGCCGGTACCCTCTGTGATGGTCGCGGGGTCTACTATCCTGCTGGAGCTGAACAAAGTCTCTGAATGAGGGGGCTTCCCTGAACTCCTGCTCATAGGCCTGGTACTCTACAAAATAATCGCCCATATGACCGGGCTTTGCCTTCTGCTAGGCTCCAGTCCCCGTGTCTGCTCCTAAGAAAGTGGGCATGGTAGAGCGTGTAGGGGCATGTGAGGCCACTTGTTGAGTAGTATCATGCTGCTTTGGAAAATGGTGGGATGCACCCGATCCCTCACCAACTTGGAAAACCCATGGGCTCTCACGCTCTCTAGCCTCTACTGCCGTGAATCTCTTCCCCATCACCTCAATCTGCCTCGACAAATCCTGCACTGATTTGAGGAGCATATCCGCAAATCTCTTCCCATCCTCGTTTGCCATCTGATCCTTCTGCTCTGCGTCCACCACAGGCTCCTCCTGTTCTGTGTCCTCTACTGAACACAGTCTCCCTCTCCATAAGTGTTCTACCTACGCTCAATGTCTCTGTATTTCCTACCTCTGTAACAGATATAGGGTTCCTCCCTCGGTGTCATAGATTGCTAGCTCCACAGGTTGAGCCAGATCTATGCTCTGATAACACTGTAATATTCCTTTTTAGGAATATTCCTCAAACCCTAGCAAAAGCCCAACCAGAAGAATGCACAAGTGGTATTGTAGCCGAGAAACTAACAGAGATATAATAACCGTAGTACAACAAACAATAATGTATATGTGAAATATAAACAGATACTCAAGAAATGCAGTGAGAAATGCTAAGCAATTTTATTATATTGAGTAATGGAATGAGTACAGGAGGTGATCAGAAAGATGGCACCTCGACTTGCTCAAGGAAAGTGAAGAAATACACTCAGAATAGCAAAGAAATGGCTCCTCTCTGAACTGCGTCTAAGCTGCTGGAGAACTGTAGTGCTGCCGCTGCTGCTGGAATCAAATGAGGAGTTGGGGCTGTTCCCCTCCTCAAAAAACGTTGAAACTTTGGGATCCGCCTCTCCTCAATAAACCCAGCAAAACCCAGAAAGCTTTTCTGGAATGGCCAACCCCCGAAAATCACCCCCTTGGGGATCTGCGCAGTTCTTCAATGCTCTGCGCTGCCACTGAAGAAAACCCTCCAGAACTCTGCCTGAAACTCTGCCAAAATCCTCCAATGTGCAAGGGCTAATCCCCTGCTCAAACTCCCAGCTTAAATCCTCCACAAACCCTCAATCCAGAACTCCTGCCAGAAAGAACTGCGTCATCCCTCTCAAGACTGCGCAGTCATCCAAGATGCTCAATCCCGCTGCCAAAATGCTGATGAAACTATTGCAAAAATACTGAAGGAAATACCTTGCTCGAGCAGGCACTCGAAGTCCCCCGGGGCTAAGGGTGAGATCTCCGAACGGAGACACTCGATGCACTAAACAGTGCTGCAGACCAGCTAAACAGCCAGCGCACTCTAAGTCGAAGTGACTAACTAAAATGGACATAATCGAATGCCAAAATGAGGAGGCTCCCCTCACCTTTATAGCATTGGCCCCTCTCCAATGTAGCCCCCCCTCTTGCCACGTGTTCCTATCCATTTGCGTAGTCCCTCCAAGTGTCTACGTGGGCCCCTCCTCCACGTGGTCCTTTGGCCCCCCTTGGCTCCCAATTAAGTTACAACGTTGTGCTACTAGGGAGTGACTTTATTCTGAAAGTGAGTTATGTCACCCTTTACTCATTTTTTTTTTCATAACTAACTATAGAAGGCAAAATTGAGCAAAAATCGAATATTCCAATTAGCGATGGCTAATTAGGAATATTACAAGGCGGCTCTAGAAAAAACCATATTATAACTCTATTTAAGAGTTGAAAGGGTCAACTTGATAAGTAGGCTATTGCGCTGTGTTATAACATGGCCACAAGGAGGAAAAGGGGTTCCATTCTATTCGAGTGCATTTTGTTCTATAGATGAGCATGGTAGTCGGAAGCTAAGTCACAGGGTTCGTAGAACCTAAACCTTCAGGTTCAGAATTTGGCGAACTTGAAAAAATTGAAATTTGTTGAGGTTCGGCGAACCTCAAAGTTGAACCTCATATTCGAACCGGAACCCGAATTGAACTAAATCACAGGACGAACTTGAACCCGAACCTAATCAAACCAAATTGAACTTGAACTTGAACCAAAACAAAAATTTAAGGAAAAAGGATGATGTTCAACCAAGTTTAAATTAGGTATAGTGTAGACTCATTAGTTGTTATGACATGAATTTCCTTTTTCTAAAGCTCGAGCTTGATGTCGTATTCACATCCACGGTTTGGAGAGTTGAGAATGGTGTCTATTTATTTCCCTGTTGAGTCATGGCTGGAGTCTGGACGAGTTTAGAGTGTGCACGAGTTTGAAACTTAGGCGGAAGACAACAATGAACAGTGCACTATGCCTGAGAATTTGTAATTGTTTGTGCTCAAACAAGTACTACTTGCCTTTTTCATTTTTTTCCAATTCATTGGTGTCATTGTACATCATTCGTTTCATTGTTCTTGTTGTTTTAGATCATGTTTTAGATTTTGTAAATTCACTTTCTTGATAAAATTTAAATTTTACTTTAAAAATTACAAATGTTTGATATTTTGAACATATATATTCGTTTAAATTTTGAAATTGATAAATATGTGTAGGTTTTAACCCCATAAAGAAATTTCTTGCATACAAATTCTAAAACACAGAAAATAAACAATGCAAGAGCATAACACATAAAACAGATATACATAGAGATTTTCCCCTGCAGCCCAAAACCAGGACTACCAGCTTGATTTTTCATTATGTTCCTTTCAATGTTACAATACATATTTATACATGCCGAAGCATCCAATACCATGGAGCGAAAACCATCGTGTCCAAAACCATGTGCGAAAAACATGCACAAAACCATAGGTAGGTCTGCCCAACCTAATATAGGGTCCAAAACAATATAGTGGGCTTCCCTGCACCCCTCAAACCCCCTGTGACTCCCCCCGCTACGCAATCGGTGCAACGAAGGGGGGGGGCTGTGCCCCCATTCTAACCCCCTGGTTAACTACGTGGACTAGTCGTGGAAAGAATATAACACAACCCAACATTCTCCCACATGTTTTCTTTTTACAGGGGGCCACAAGAGAGCTTAGTCATTTATCCAACCCTGCAACGCCCATTGTTTCTCTACACTAAGAGAACTTCTCAAAGCTCACAAATTTTGTCAATGCATCTGCAATATTCTTCAAAGTGTCCACCTTCACCAACAACACCATTTTGTCTTCTATCATATCCCTCACAAAGTGATACTGAACATCAATGTTTTTTGTCTTTGAATGGTATGCAGGGTTCTTTGCCAAGAAAATTGCACTTTTGCTGTCACAGTCTATCCTTATAGCTCCCTGTACTAACTCCATACTTGAATAGAATCTCTGCAACCAAATTGGTTCCTTACTTTCATGAGTGGCTGGCATGTATTCTGCCTCTATAGTTGATAGTGGCACTACAAATTGTTTCTTAATCATCCAACTGACTACACCTCCAAATAGGTTAAACACATAACCACTTGTAGATCTTCTCTGATCCAGATCTCCAGCCCAGTTTGCATCAACAAAGCCACGAATATCCAACACTCTATACAATCCTGGTCTTCCTTGGTAGCAAAAACCATAATCACTAGTGCCACGCAAATACCTGGAAACCCGCTTCACTGCTGTCCAGTGCTCCTTCCCTAATTTTGACATAAACCTATTCAATACTCCCACTGCATGTGCAATGTCTGGTCTAGTACAGACCATCGCATACATCAGGCTACTGACTGCACTTGCATATGGAACACGGGACATGTCCTCTTCCTCTTCTTGTCTTTTGGGACACTGTTCAACAGATAACTTTACACCTACAGGAATAGGAACCTTCACCGGTTTACTATCTTGCATATTAAACCTCTGCAATATTGTCTCGTCATACTTCCTCTGGTTTAACCGGAGCTTCCTTTTTGTACGATCTCTTTTAATTTCTATGCCCAAAATATAGTTTGTAGCACCAAGATCTTTCATGTAGAATTTGGAGGACAAATGGGTCTTCAAATCTTGGATAATTTCTTTGTCATTTCCAACCAGCAACATATCATCCACATACAAGACCAGATAAATAACATGGTCACCAATTAATTTGAAATACACATAGTGATCTGTGTTGCTTCTGGTGAAGCCAAGTCCCTGTATAAATATATCAAATTTCTGATACCACATCCTTGGTGACTGTTTTAACCCATACAGAGACTTCTTTAACTTGCATACCAGTTCTTTCTTACTTTCACCGCAAAGCCTTTAGGTTGCTTCATGTAGATCTCCTCTTCTAGATCCCCGTGAAGAAAAACTATCTTCACATTCATTTGTTCTACCGCAAAATCAAAAACAGCAGCAACAAATAAAAGTAATCTAATAGAAGTTACCTTGACAACAAGAGAAAAAATATCACTAAAATCAATTTCCGACACCTGGGAATGACCTTTTGCTACCAACCGAGCTTTGTATTTCTCCACCTTTGAGCTTTGTATTTCTCCACCTTTCCTTCTGCATTTTTCTTCTTCTTGAACACCCATTTGCTGCCAATGGTTTTCCTTCCAGTTAGCAACTCCACCAGATCCCAAGCCTCATTTTTGTGCAAAGATACCATTTCATCAACCATAGCCTCTTTCCAGAGTTTTCCATCCTCTGAGTCTATTGCTTCCTTCACAGTTCTGGGATCATCATCAGTAATAGATAAAGAAAAATTTGAACAGAAAGCAGATGGACTATACCTTTCTGGCTACCCTCTTTCTCGAACTGATCTTCTCACACCCAGAGTTTGTGGCTCTTCATCTTCTGATTTCTTCTCTGCTGTAGAGTCTGATTCTTCCTCCTTTAATTCAAACTCTATCTTCTTAGGTTCCTTTGGTTGGACTTCATGTTTAATAACATCTTTCACCTTTCTGAACATCGCATCTCGACTATACACAACCTTCCTTGTTACTGGGTTCTAAAGCTTATAACCCTTTAAACCATCTTTATACCCAATAAAGATGCACTTTTTATATTTACTATCCAACTTGGTTCGTTTTTCCTTTGGAACATGTACATATGCATTACATCCAAATACCCTTAGATGTGAAAGAGAGAGTTTCTTACCAGTCCATACCTCTTGTGGAGTCTTATCCTCCAACGCTGATAAAGGTGATATGTTGACCAGGTAACACGCTGTCTCCACCGCCTCTGCCCAGAATTTCTGTCCTAACTCGACACCACTGAGCATGCTTCTTTCCCTTTCCATCAACATCTTGTTCATTCTTTTTGCGACTCCATTTTGCTTAGGTGTGTATGGAGTAGTCTTCTGCCGTGCTATATCACACTTCTTACAGAATTCTTCAAATTCCTTACTGCAAAACTCTTCACCGTTATCTGTTCTCAGCGCCTTTATCTTCTTCTCTGTCTGGTTTTCCACCAGAGCCTTGAATTCTTTAAACTTGTCAGGCTTCAGATTTCTTCTTAAGGAAATATATCCATGTATTCCTTGAGAAGTCATTTATAAAGGATACATAGTACACAGATTTACCCAATGATGGAACCTTCATAGGTCCAAATACATCACTATGCACAAGCTCTAATATCTGTTTCACCCTCTTACCATCAGAGGGGAAACTCACTCGATTCTGCTTCCCATATACACTATTTTCACAGAAATCAAAATCTAGAGAACTATTACTCATACCTTCTACCATACCTTTACCATGAAGTATTCGAAGGCCCTTCTCTCCAATATGTCCAAGCCTTTGATGCCACAACATGGTCTTTTCTCTAGAGACAACTAGATTTTTTGCTCCACTTTCAGGAACCACATAACCGTTGTACCCATCAACGATAGTGCTACCTTGCAGTTTGTACAGAGTTCTCATTCGAACTTTTCGCATCAATACTAGTGCCCCTCGAACCATCTTGCATGTATCATTCGCAAACACTGTTTTTACACCTGCATCATCTAGCTTGCTTACAGAAATCAGATTTCTGGTTAATGCAGGAATATGCAGAACACACGGAAGTGTTCTAACCCTTCCACCTTGCAACTTCAACTTTACTTTTCCGCGACCAATGATTCTAGCCTTCCTGTCATCCCCCAAGAAGACATCACCACCATCATATTTCTCATACTCGCAGAACCACTCTCTATGGGGAGTGAAGTGAAAGGATGCACCTAAGTCAATCAACCATGCCTCGTGATCTACATGTGTACTTGAAGAAGCCGAGTACACATCCCCACCTTCATCTGAGGTGGTTTTCGCCTCTGCAGAAGGAGCATCATTAGATCCCTTTCCTTTATTAGGAGCTTTAGATTTATAGGCCCTTTTGTAGTGCTCTTCCTTTTCGCATTTCTAGCACACCACCTTTACAGGTTTTCTTGGAGATTTAGATCTCCCTCTAGATTTAGACCTCCCACTCGATGACTTATTTTTGTTTTTGTTTTGCGACCGTCCTCATACAAACAAGGCATCACCATTCAGGGTCTCCATATTTTTCCGTCTCATTTCTTCCGTCAGCAAGGATGAGACTATTTTATCAAACTGCAAGGTAGTTGCATTGCTACCTATTGTAATAACCAGACTATCCCACAAATTTGGTAGAGAACACAACAAACTGATGCACTTATCTTCATCTGAAATTTTAATATCAACAGATAATAACTGACTTACCACAATATTAAATGCGTTCAGATGCTCTGTCACCAAGTCTCCATCTTTCATCCTCAGGTTATATAGTCTTTTTTCGTAGGAACAAGTTATTCACCAGAGACTTAGATTGGATAAAGTCCCTAACTTGTCCCACAAAGCCTTCGCCGTAGCTTCCCTTGATACATTCAACAATACGAAATCTGAGACACACAATCGTATTGTGCTCCTTGCCTTCCGATCCAACTTCTTCCATTCTTCATTGGACATTCCCGTTGGTTTAGTACCTGGCATAGTTTTAAAACTCCGACTTCGACTCCGACTCCGACGAGGATCGACTCCAACTCCGACTCCGAAACGGTAATGACTCGGCCAACTCGATTTCAATGACTCGGTTGTTGTAAAAAATACATTAAATATTTTTTTTTTATTTTATAAAAAAACATAATTTTAAAGATTTTAAACATGATTTTAAAGATTTTCATTCATGTTTCCAAACACACAGCATTATAATATAGATGGAAGACAACATATGATCAAAGTAGGCTCATGAACCAATCCATTATATCAAAATGGTACCCGATGGCAATACATAGTCAACTGTCATACATGATCAAAGACTCAAAACAAAAAACACATAACCAAGGAGGCTAGAAATGGCCTCTACAACAAAAGTAAACTGTGATGGTGACCAGACTCCAGTACCAGTACTACTGGCTAGTAGCTACTGCTAGAGGAGCCAATATCATGTCGATCAATCTCTGGATTATCATCATCAGAGTCAGACAGGGGGCCCCATGGCTCCTCATCATCATCATCTCCAACTGCAACTGTAGAAGTGGTACCACTAGCAGGCTGTGCAACTGCAGCAGATGCAAGCTGAGATAGAGTAGATATGCGGCTGTGCTTCTATCGTGGTTGAGCAGAGGAAGCACCTACAACTGGAGTCCTTGCTGGCTGTGAGACTGAGGCTGGTGGATTGGGATCTACATTCAATTGAACAGGCTGAAGTTGAACAACATGTTCAAGTTCAACTGATGTCTCGATATCTAAATCTAAATCAAGATCCTCATCAGGATCAAACTCTGCTGGACGACTCTCCACTATCCAATCTGTTGTTGGATCAATGTCTTCCAACACAATGGGATCTGAATCAGGTCTTTTGTTCGGCAAATGGTTTCGTCTGAGCCGAAGGTTGTATTGGACATAAACTAGATCATTTAACCATTTTTGATCCAAACGGTTTCTCTTCTTTGTGTGAATCCTCTCAAAGACAGACCAATTGCGCTCACACCCAGATGCATTGCAAGTTTGACTCAAAATACGAATTGCAAACCTTTGCAATTCAGGACATGGCCACCAAAGGCCTCCCACCATTGTGCTGCAAAACACATAGGAGTGTAATGAGTTAGCTCAACAAAATTACAAATTATATCTAACTTTCAAATTATAAACGATTTAACAAACTTTTAAAAAAAAGTAAAACTATTAAGAATTTGAAAATTGAAATTTTTGTTTACCTGGCTGATCTGCTTCTCTTGCAATCTTTGTTAGGTTCTTCCCAAAGGTACCTGATGCATTGCTGAAGGTTGTGACCTGTCGGTGTATCTCCAGCTGATCAGACTCCAATGGGATCATGCGATCAATGCAATCAATCAATTCATCTCTGACCTCCCCTCTCAAAGCTCCTGACTCCTTAGCTTTATAATGATACCGTGGGTTCAAAAAATACCCAGCTGCATGTATAGGGCGATGGAGATGATTGTTCCATCTTTCATCAATGATTGCCCAAATGGACTCATACTTTGCCACTCTATCCTTGTATACCGTCTTTATTTGCTCCTTTGCTTGATCCATAGCCTCATAAATGAAGCCCATAGCCAACCTTTCCCCATCCACCAACTGCAACACCTTAACTAGTGGCTCAGCAAGCTTCACAATCTCTACTGCCTTTCTCCAAAAAGTTTCTTCATAGACTTTCCTTTTCAATTCTTTGCCTTCCGGTTTGTTAGACCAATTGCTTTGATTCCATTCATCACTGGAAAACATCTTTTGCAAGTTTCTATGTTGGGAAAGCATAGATTGCAATGTCAAAAAATGTGTAGCAAATCTAGTGATGGCAGGTCTAATAATATCCTTGCCCCCAGTGTGTTTCCTCATGAGGCTCAAAATCAATGTATGGTTGTAGATAAATTTTGTTATGCTTTTGGCATGATCTATAGTGTTTTTGACCCAATCTAATTTTCCAATATCCTCAAGCATGAGGTCTATGCAATGTGCACCGCATGGGGTCCAAAATATGGTCTTGTGTTTTTCCTTTAACAGTTTACCAGCAAGAACATAGTTAGAGGCATTATCTGTGATGATTTGAACAACATTAGCCACCCCCACCTCCTCAACAACCTGATCCAATAGCTAAAACAACAAGTGGCCATCTTTTACCTTATCAGATGCATCAATTGATTTTAAAAACATGGTTCACTGTGGGCAGAAGACAAGAAAATTTATGATGGTACGGTTTCTCTGATCAGTCCATCCATCTGACATGATGGTACACCCTGTTCTTGCCCATGAGTCCTTGAACTCTTGCAAATACTCATTAATGGATTGAATTTCTTTCTGCAAACGAAACCCCCTTAGCTCATGCATAGTAGGGCCTTTGAAGCCTTTTCGAGCAGCATGTATGGCATCAAACATAGGCTCATAATATGGTGAACGAGCAGCATTAAAGGGGATATCAGCATCATACCACCATCTAGCTATGTACTCACAAGCAGTCTCCCTCAATTCTTTCTTCCAATGGTCATCTAAAGTGGCTGCATTTGAGTTTTACTAACTTCATGACCATGTGCATCTGATGGAGAGGAGGGAGTGAAATAACTTTTGATAGTCACATCACCCTTTTTCATTCTACCCTTTCCCTTATTTTGAACAGAACCAAAAGAGGGAGGAACATATCGAAAAGGGTTGGATGTATCAGTTTGAGGGATAGAGGAAGAACCCTCAAAATCATAATGGGGGTTGGCAGCCATCATTTTGTATCTCCCTCTTCCTCCCAATTTCAGCCTGTATGTCTCTTTGCCTAGCGTTATCTTCTTTAAATTTCTCAAATCTGGCCAACAAATTCTTCCTAATCTCCCCAATTTCTGGTGAGGTACATGGGGTAATTTGGCCTCTAATCCCTGCCAAGTGTTGTTTCAGCCTATTAATGCCCCCAGGACCTTCCTTAATTTCCGTATGGGCAAAATTTGCATTGGCATTTGACTATTCAACCATTTCAACATATGCCCCAAGCAGGGATGGTCTTGCTCTAGGTGCCCATTTTTGACTAGGAAAATGGAAAGCAAACAATCTGAAAATTGAAAAAAAAAACCTTGATTAATGTTTCATTATTTGACAAAAAACACTCCTCTTAAGATTCTAGATATGCACCTATAATTTACTAAGCAAAACAGATATAGAGTTTAAAAAAATACCTCTAGGCACAAACTGCCTCCTCAAGCTTGCTCCAAGAATCAGCTCCTCAATGCTGCTCCAAATGGCTGCCCAAGAAGCTCCTCACTCCAGCTACAATGCTCCTCCAAGACTCCTCATTGCTGCTCCAAAAACAAGCTCAAGAACTGCTCACTAACTCTTAAAGAAGACTATCACTCAAATGCATAAGATTGCTGTGAGAGAATGAGAGCACTTGAGTGTGTTAAATAGGGTTTGGGAGGGGGAAATGGACCCCGAAAGACATTTAGCAAATTCATATAACTGCTTGGAGTCCAAACGAACCAAAAAACACTTTAAAAATCCATTAAAAATTTATTAAAACGCAATTTTACGTGTGCCTGGCCGGTTTTTTGTGACTCGGCCGAGTCATAACGGAAACGGCCGAGTTGGCCGAGTCAGCCATGACCTCGGCCGAGTCATTCAATGACTCGACCGAGGTCATGGCTGACTCGGCCAGTCGAAACCGTTTCCAAGGGCCGGGTCATAGCGAAGGGTGCTGGCTCGGATCAACCTGACCGTTTCGGTATCGAAACGGCCGTTTCTTAAAACAATGGTACCTGGATCTACTTCGATCCACTGATCTTTATCCACCAACAGATCCTCCATCTTGAGTTTCCATAACTCAAAACTCTAACCATTAAATTTCTCGATCTCTATCTTTCCACTGCTCGCCATCTTTTTTCACCACCAGAATCGATATCACAGATCTCCCACTGAACAGGGTCTACCACAGGCTCGAGCGAAACCCCTCAGCAGCAAAGACGCCCCCCTTGAAGCCAAAACAACATTGATACCAAATGTAGGTTTTAACCCTGTACAAAAATTACCTGCATACGAATTCTAAAACACAGAAAATAAACAATGCGAGAGCATAACACATAAAACACATATAACAAAGATTTTCCCCTAGATCCCAAAACTGGGACTACCAGCTTGATTTTTCATTATGTTCCTTTCAATGTTATAATACATATTTATACATGCCAAAGCATCTAATACCATGGACCGAAAACCATCACGTCCAAAACCATGGACTGAAAACCCAGACCCCATAGAGTGGGGTTACCTGCATCTCTCGAATCCCCTGTGACTACCCCCGCTGCGCAATCGGCGCAATGAAGGGGGGCTCCGCCCCCCTTCTAACCCCCTGGTTAACTACGTGGGCTAGTCGTGGAAAGAATATAACACAACCCAACAATATATATATATATATTTTATTTTTATGCTCATTTCATATTCATTTGCTACTCTTTTACATTCTTTATCTTATATATATATTATATATATATATATTCTCGAAATGTATATAGACGAACCTAAAGTCGAACCCCATTTGAACCTTATTAGAAAATTGGAACTTGAATCAAACTTAATAGTTACCGAACCCGAACCATGTGACTTAGGCTGGGAGTGGATTGAGAGAGAGCAAACTGAGAAGGTTTTTGCATTGTAGTAGCCCATCGACCCCAAGTGTCACTCTTTTGTATTTGCATCCATTTCCATTCAGAGTAAGAGATAGTAGAACAACTTCACCTTCTAGTAGGGTTTTCTCCTGTAAGGATTTGGTAGTTAATATCTTTGTGTTATTATGGTTATGACTGTTTGTATTTTTGTTTGTTCTCAATTTTCCGCATTTTGCGTATTTCATGCAAGAAAATAATAACTTAATAAATCCAAAATTATTAGGAAAATAACCCTCATAATATAGATTTCAGATTATAATTATAATTTTATGAAATCTATTATGACAAATTGTCTAGTGGAATATCTTGTTGAGAAATGGTACCAAGAAGTTGTTTCCTAGTGCTTTGTGGCTAGCTTAGGAAAAGTGGTAAAGTGAATCCCTTGAAGAAAAAGTGACTTCAAGAATTTATTAAAGTCATATGACTTTTTATTGATTACTTTATGAGATTATAAAAGTACATTTTACACTTTATGTTATTTTTTTGTGTCAACTTGGCAGTACCTTTCTTTTCTTTTAATCATATGTAATGCAGGTTACAAAATATATGTCTAGTGGCCTCAACCTGCCTAAAGGAAACTAGGTCTGTTGGCCACCGATTAGCATCATATGCCATCCAAAACATAAACAGTGTGAGCATGTCCATCCAGGCTATATAAGCTACTATGTCTACTATATGTTTAGACTTACTACTGACAACGTAAATGCTATCTGACCAAATCATTGTAACAAAAACATCAAAAAACTTTCAGTAGGTTCATAACTTCTCGATAGTTAGTCATTTGATGATTATATGAGAGCCGGGTCCTTTGCACTCGACCCTGGCATTTTGTTCTATTGCAGGCTTTGTAGCTGTTTTTACATGCAGCCAAGGCAGACATTCTGGTGGTACTGCTGCACTTGTACTGCCTGGATCTCGCACTCGATATCTTTTAGGTTAGGCCCCTCTTGCTGGGTTTGCGGTGGCATTGTAAGCATGCATGAGGTTTTGCATGTTCTCTTCCCCGGTTTTCCTGCCTGTCTTCTGCTGGGTCTTGCTGGTCAAGGCCAACAACGTTTTCCCTTTGTTGCTGTTCTGTTTACAGTTGCGGCAACGCCCTCTTTTCCCCGGCCCCACCTCTACCTTTACCATGCTGCGCTCAACTAGAATTTCCTTCGACTGCAGAACCTCTCGAGTTCTTGCCTTAGCATGGAGCAGAAGTGCCAGAGTTGGAGGGAGAAGTAATTTAGATAGAACAGTGACCCTACCTGGCCGAAGCACGGCTGGCATCGTCCTGCTGATGGTGCTGGTCTCTACTCCTGCAGGCGAATTCCACCATCCTGCTACCGGTCTCTACTCCTGTAGGCGAGCTCCACCACAGACCATGCATGCATACAATGACAACCCTTGCCACCTTTCCTGCTTGTATTCCCTCCTTTGCCATTTGTCTGCCCAATGCGATTGCCACTTGTTACCAGTCTCTCCAGGTCTTTATTTCCCTACACATGTGGAGACATTGGGTGGGCTGCCCACCTGCCCTACTCCCTGTCCCTTTACGCATGGCGATGATCCTTGGGGGGGGGGGGTCTTGCTTCCCATCGCACCCGGATCGGGGTTACACTTTTATGTTATTAATGTTACTAGGAGGGTCAATTAATGAAAAGGGGGACTTGAGGGGGTCAATGTGAGATTAAATCTCCACCATTGATCAAAAGAGGCTTGATCTAACCTCAAACCTTGATCTTATGGTTAGGTATTTCTCTTCATTATGACAACAAAAAAGGGGAAAAGGCACCTTCAGAGGATTCATTCTTCTTGTGTGATATTGAAGAAGAGAAGGAGAAGGAGAAAAGGAGGTTGAGAAAGCAATTCACAACATAGAAGGGAGAGCACAACAATACAACAAGAAGGTTCAACACAGATTCTAAGGATAGGAGGCACAGATATTAAGGCATCTTCCTGAGAGTTTGACTTAGCACCAACATGATTTTAGAGGCATCTTGGGCTTGTTGCCACACAATCTAGCAGGGCCTTAGGAAGGGAATCTATAGGAAAACTATTAGGTCGAGTGACAACAATGGGACAAAGACCCACTGTCACCTCAGTTAGTGTCCCATGCTCTTTACGGACTTTCACCGATGGGAGGAGTCTCGATATGATGGAAATCACTTGTAATAATGATGTCAATACTAGGGTATGAAGTGATTTCAAAGGCCCGTTCAAGGAGAGACTCAATTAAAGGCTCAATGTTTTTCAAGAAACTAAAGGCTCTCAGAGAAAGACCTAGGAGGGAAAATCTAGACTTAGGGTTTGAGATCTTTAATGATAATGAGTATACCTAAGGTAAAGACTGCCAAGATGATATAGGACCTCTCAAGAAGCTTTGTAAGATGATTAGAAACCTTAAATAGGCTTTCACTATCTTTGAGAGACCTAATTTGGGCTTACACTTGACCCTGGGGTTTTTAGGAAAAATGTGGGAAGAAATTCTTCCAAATTACTCTTTAGTCAAGGTAAAACAAAATAAAGGGTTTAGTAAGATTTATTTCTTTAAATCTATGTTGCAGGAAACGCTGAGGGGGGGGCCCGTTTCCGGCCGGAAACGGAAACGAAAACGAAACGCGTTTCCGCGTTTGGTACGGCCGTGAAATGAGTTTCCGGCTGTACCACCTCGTTTCCCGAAACGGAAACGTGGGTGGTACGGCCGGAAACGCGTTTCACGGCCATACAGCCCCACTTTTCCAAAAAAATCATTTGTTTTTTAATTTTTTTTTTTTTTTTAATATGTTTTTTAATTTTTTTTAGGCTATCTAGTGGGTTCTAGAAGCCTGTCTAAACTTATAAAAGAGAAGTTTGTCTCATTCTCTCATCACACTATTCAGCAAGTCGTTTCTCTTGGAGACTGGCAGTTGTTTCAGCTAGGGTGTTTTGAGCAGTGAGCATCAGCAAAGTGGATTTCAACAGCAGGAGAAAGAGATTTTAGTAGCAAGAGAAAGAGATTTCAGCAGCAGCAGATTTGGCTCAGCTACAACCATATTTCTCTTCTCTTTTCTGGCATTTTGGGGTAGTTTCAGCCACAGAAAATTAATTTGGGTAAGCCACATTCATTTTGTTAGTTTTTTCTTACTATTTCTTCAATTTTTCTAGGGTTTATGCAGCCAGAAATATGAAATACGTTTTTTATTTATAGATTTGTTTTTTAAATTGATTTTTGCAGCAGATTTGGCTCAGCTACAACCATATTTCTCCTCTTTTCTGGCATTTTAGGGTAGTTTCAGCCACAAAATTAATTTGGGTAAACCACATTCATTTTGTTAGTTTTTTCTTACTATTTCTTCAATCTTTCTAGGGTTTATGTAGCCAGAAATATGACATACGGTTTTTATTTATAGATCTGTTTTCTAAATATATTTTTGCAGCAATGGCTTCCAGCCAAAGTGCAGTTGCAAGTTCGAACCCTAGGGCCAACCCAAGCGCTGAATATTATCCCCTTTAGAGGCATGTGACGAAGATTGAAAGATGTGGAGGTGGTGGGTCATGGGAATGGCGATGCAATCTTTGCAATAATACGTACAAGGGCTCCTACCCAAGAGTGAGGGCACATCTATTGCATGGAGGAGGACAGGGGATTTCAGGTTGCACAAAAACAGCAGATCCATTGGCAAGGAGGGCATATCAAAGAGAGCAAGATGAGGCAGATGGTAATAAGGGAGGGCATGATGACCTTACTCAAACTCCATCTAACATTGAGCCAAGGATTGTAGCTGAAGCAAGAAAGAGGAGAGCTGGTCACACTGAACAACATGAACAACCAGCACCCAAAAATACCAAAGGCCCAGGGGCATCCCCTTTAGTTCAGGATAGCAGAATTGCTAGATTGGTGAATGTGCAAGCAAGAGAAGAAACTGATTCCAGAGTGGCTAGGTGCATTTATGCATGTGGTATCCCATTCAATGTTGTTC
>APFE030358560.1:0-28953 GCA_000404065.3 Pinus taeda | reverse complement strand
ATAAATTATAATGTATCATTAATGCTTTATGATTGCACATATATATAATAATTTTTAAATATTTTGAATATATATACATGTATATCTATATATATATATATATTCGCGTTTCCCCGTTTCCTCAAATTTGGGGAGGTCACGTTTCATATCGCTTCCCATTTCGGAAACTCGTTTCCGTTTCCCCGTTTCGTGCAACTTAGCTTTAAATACTATGTTCATATGACCCTGAAGGAGACCACCTTATCCAAAGAAGAACCAAGTAGGCCTCCTTCCAAGGGCACACCTAGGGCATAAGATTTCCGGAGATTTAACCTTGAGAATTCCACCAAACTATGAAATCCTCTAGTGGAGACATCATCACAGGTTTCTATCCAAGAAGATTTGAAAAATATCTCCTCCAAAGAATTTCATTGGGTGTCTTAGCTAGGATGTCTAGGAAAAGGAGCTGAAATTTTTGAAGAGAAGAAAAAGAGAGGGAAAGAAAGGTTGATCACCAATTTTTCCTTGACCAGTACCTAATCCTTGGGCTATGGAGTCAACGATGATTCAAAATTTGCCAAACTCGTCTTCAAGGAGGTCAAATAATGATCTAGCACCCACCCTTCAACAATTATCTACTCAATGTCTATGAATTTTCATGGAAGAAGAACAAAATCCCAGCCACTAGGAACATTCATCTATTGTCATACAATGCGTAATATGTACAATTACAACCAAACAATCTTTCATAATGATATTCAATAAATTAGGGCACAAGTGATTTAGCTAGTTGCAATAATTCCACATAGTAAACATTATTCCAAGAAAACTCTTCAAGAAAATAACACTTACAAGCTCTGAAACCGGATTTGTCCAAAACAGGCCACATGTCCGAATCCCATGAATATGACACGAGTCGGTGGGAATTCGAATCCAAAAATGGGACACAACGTGTCCTAACGAGACATGATCGAATCCTGGTCGTGTCCCGTTAGGACACATCATGTCCTGATTTTGGGATTTGAATCCCAAAAAAGTGAGGGTTTATGAGGTTTATGAGGGAGGGTTTATGAGGTTTATGAGGGTTTATGAGTTTTGTGAGGGTTTATGCAGATACAGACAAACCCATCCTAGGAGAGGTTTATGAGGGATGGGATTCCATGATTGAGTTTGTGAGGAGCATTATTTTACAAAGTGAGTTCTCCGAGTATGAGACATCACCAGAGGCCTTCTGTGGTACTATATAAGATATTCTTGTCAGCAGATGGCACAAGAATTGCATACCTTTACATGGTTTGGCTCATTCATTGAACCCAAAATACTACAACCATGAGTGGCTGAATGGTGGACCTTCATGCAGATTCCCTCCTCACATGGATGGTGAAATCTCATAGGGGAGGAAAGATGCATTCAGGCGGGTTTTCCAGGATAGGGCATTGCTTGATGAGGTGGAGGATGCCTTTGCAGAATTTTCCACTGGCACTGGTCGATTTGTAGGATATGATGTGATTAGAGACAGGGGGGGCTAAGAAGCCCTATTCTTGGTGGGCAAATAATGGGTCAACAAGGCCTCCTCTTTGGCAGTTAGCCATGATCTCAGGTGACTTCATCCTCTTGTTGCGAGCTATGTCACAAGGTTCGTCGAACTTTAACCTTGGGGTTTGAATTTTGGCGAACCTTAAATTTTTTTGAGGTTCGGAAAACCTCATCGAACCTCATAACCATTGATCAATTCCATAGATCAAAATTCATAACCTCATGTCACAAGTCAAGCTTGTATTTTATCCTTGCAGTTTCCATGTCTGTGATAGGATTTTTGATGTTTATTGATGTTGATTTCTTACTATTTTATCCTATAATTCATTTCAAATTAATATATGTGCATCTATATAGATGAACTTAATGGCGAACCTCATCAGAAAATTTGAACTCAAACCGAACCTAATCATTGGCGAATTCGAATTCGAACCCGAACCATGTGACATTGGTTGCGAGAGGAATTGGAGCACATATGGGAATTTGTATAGTATGAAGAAGAGCAGGCTTGAGCAGTCCATGGCAGAGACAATGGTGTATGTGCACACCAACCTTCGTCTTATTTACAGGCAGAGGGAAGAGTGTTTGAGGGGAAAGACAAAGATGTGGGATGTATTTCTTGATGATATGGGTCTGGACAACAGTGTTGAGTTGGCATTGGCCAACATGGATCTCAATGATCCAGTGCTAGAGCCCGTTAGATTTGATGACGGTGATATTTTAGAGGGGTCATCCTCCACACCAGCAGATGCAGAGGCGACTATGGATACAGGGGAGGAGGAGGATGCAGAGGAGAGGAGTGGTGACCATGATGATGAGGACATTGATGCTGATTCTGATGATGACTATGAGGATTGATGACTCATGAGTCATGGGCTACCTATTGCCTTGAGGCTTGTATACCTGTAGTTGTTTTATATTTTCTATTTCTTTTTTCCATTGACATTGCACTACCTATGTAACACATTTTGAGTTGATGACTTAATGAGAAAACTACAACTGTCAATGTGTTTATCTTACTATCTTGTAAGTTGTCTTTCATAATGTTACTAACTTACTTTGTAAACAGTAAAACTAACATCTAGATGATGATTTTGTATCATTAATGAGAATTTGTGTAAGAAAATATCTAATTTTAATATATATTATATATATTATTATATATATATATATATATATTAATAAAATAATATATAACAAATCCTACCTGTCCTGTTTCGGGGGGTCAACGTGTCCGAATTCGACACTCGAATCCCCGTATCGTACAAATCCTGAATCCCCGTGTTAAGTTACTTAGCTTACATGATGACAAGAGATATTCCAACCATAGAAAAAAGGTAGCTCCAAGAGAGATCGAAAGTTTAGCCTCCAAAGATATTGAAATGCATCATCTCCAAGTAACATGCAAGAGAAAAGTACGAAATTCATACAAGAGAGAAGTTCCAAGTGATGATGATGATGATGATCTCTCACAATGAGAGTCATCTTTATTTATATGCATCGAATCTAATTCGAATTAGCCTAATTTTTCCCCTAACATTATTTTAATGTGCAAAATAACGAGGCCTTGGTGACAAGCCTGTTGAAGAAAATGTAACTAGGCTTGGTCTTCATAACGACATGATCTTTGAAATTGATGTAATAAAGTGATTAAATTAATTTTTTATATCTTGCTTCATGGGTTTCATGAACAAGAAGTGTAATTAGGAAAAGGACTTCTTCTTGATGTCTTTAGGATTGTCAAAGAGTCATGGCATATGTAAAATCTCGTTAAGAGCTAATGTAAATGTATACTAGTCTTCAACAATGTGTATCTACTATCAACCCTCTATGACAAAGAACAATCCCCCAAGAACAAGCACACCCAAGTCTGCAAGCTATACAACAAAGAAATCCTCATGTCGGCTCCAAAATAAATTAAAAGGGAATCCGAATTATTGAATAAATAAAAGGCATGTCGGCTTGGTTAAAATCACATTTTGGGTCATAGTTCACATCGGCTTAAATAAATGACGCAAACCACTATAAATACCGATGAAGGGTCGGCACAAAAGATACACAATAAATTCACATTTTTCTTTGAAATGTCGTGGGTGCAGATGATTCGAAAAATGAAGGACAGAGAGTGCAATCCCTTCTGTGATCATGGAGCAGATCCACATTAGGGCAGGAGAGTCTAACTGCACCTCAGATGGGTTTAAGGTGCATGAAGACTAGCCCTCAAATGGAGGCAAGAAGATTGGTTTTTGGATGGAAGGATGTAACAACCCTTCTGATTGACCCATTTTAAAAATGTTAAACCTTAGAATATATAAAGATATCTATATATATACATAAAACTTTATGATATATAGTTAGACTTTACTAATTAGAAAAATTAAAAGATATATATATATATATCATTAAATATTAGAACATATTTTGGAATGCTAAAAGTATATATTATACATTAACAAAATTATAAATATTTATTATAATATTAATATTATACAATATTATATAATATTAAATACATAGCATATATTAAATAATGTTAAATACCATAGCATATATTATATAAACATCAAATACCATAGTATATATATTATATAACATCCACTACCATAACCTATAGTTAAAGTGATCGTTTAAAAATAGTTATAAACTATCAATCCGCATAAAGACTGGCCATCGATCGTCTATAATATCTAGAACCCTTAAAGTCTACCAGCTACTGAAAATTTATGACAACCAGAATATCGCAGAGCCTTCAATGCTGAGAGGCGGTGGCTGCAAGTGGGAGGGCGGCCACCGCCAGGCGAGGGGGGGCATAAATAGCAGAGGGCTGACCCGGGAGTGGAGGAGGCAGAGGAAGGAAAAACTCATTAGCAGAAAACCGAAGCAGAGATTTTACAGAAGAGCTTTTAGTGATCTGAGTTTTGGGCACGGAGGGACAGAGAGCCTCTGTGGAGAGCGTCTCTGGATCGAGCAACCAGGTTGCTCTGTCAGGTTGGGTGGTATTGGCCATCTCGAAATTTGATTGAAGAAGTACCAGTTCAGCAGCAGAATCATCAGCCGCAGTTGAGGTTAGTATAATTTAAATTTTTACGCTGTCTGTATTTCAGTTTTTAAATTCTGGTTTCTGGTTTCTACAAAGGATGACCTCGCACTATAGGAAGACTGGCTCTCAGATGACCTCGCATTACAGTAAGGCAACAGATCAGGCCTATGGATGGAATAGCATCACTGTAATATTCACATATCTCAGCATTACAATGAGGAACACTCAGTTTCCTGGTAGCCCTAAATCATGTACATCAATGCCTTTGTTACAACACTTACTCCATACGCTGTCAATAAATAAGTCTCAACATTTATATATATAGAGAGATACTATATCAGTGATATGATCTCGTCATAATTATTACAATATTCAGATCTAACGTAATGCAGTCTTAATGTGTTACAAGGAGCAGTGACAAACTCATAATCTAGATCTTGGCAGAACTGTAATCATAATATATATGGATCATGATCTTGTATTTCTGTGATCTCATGATGTCAAGGTACAACAATGATCTCAGTTCAGCAATAGACAGAAGAGATACAATAGATCTCAGTGATACTGTTGTGAAGAATTCTATGGTGTAACAATGGTGACTTCTATGCAGGCATAGCAACTATGGTTCAAGTGAAGAAGCAATGAGGATGATCTCAGATAAGTTGCAATAATAATATTGTGATGAAGGGCATGGTGTTGCAGTAGTGATGAAGGGCATGGTGCTGCAGCAGTGATGAAGATCACAATAGTGATGACCTCTGTGGTGCAGCGAAGAGAATGATCTCAGCAGTGACACAAGGAGGATTGATGGCTTGGTCTTGTAGAGGCAAATTGAGTGATGGGTCATGTTCTTGGTATTCGTCAATGAAATTTCTATAAGAAGAATTTACGCATGGGTTTTCATCTCCAAGTGGGAGAGCTTTTGGCCCTGGCAGAGAGCCAACCATTTGTGTTCTTGTCTTTGTTTGTTTTGGTAGTAGTTTGATGAAGTAAACACACATTCTAATAATGAATAGAATACTAAGCTAAGATAAATTATATAAATGCTTCACAAATTGTTATCATGTAATGAAGAATCAAATTAATATCTACATACCCTAGATTCTTCAACAAAGCCCACCAAGTAGCTCCACAATTATGAGTAAACCATCCAATAGTAAACGAAAAATGATGACATCATGGTGAAATAAGGCCATTGGAAGGCCGAGTTGAGTCCTCTATGTGCCATGATAATAGAGAGGGCTACATAAATGATGTATAAAAGGATGACCCCTTAATATCCATGTAAATCGTTATGTGGTGCTCCCAAGTGGCTCTAGGGCACAAGTACTGGTCTCATGGGTCTCTTGATGAATTATAAGCCTGTAGACTGCTCTAAATGAGGGCACTGAAGATGGTGCAGGCCCTCCCATGTCTCAAGAGTGAGACAAACCTCCTCTGGGCCTTGGATCAACTGCCAAACGATGTATACACTGGTAAGCCGACTAGGGGCAATGTTGGTCCAAGTGCATCATCTCGCAAATAATGTAGGGCAGTGAACAAGCTGTTGAAGGTGCTGAGGTTGCCTGTGAGATGAAATAATGCTTTATCACATGCCAGAGTCCCACAACTCTCAATACTTTCGCTACAAGTGTCAACATGATCCTTTGGTGGGCTTGGGCACCAGATAAGTTGCCCAACCCATGATGAAACCACCTTCCAATTATGCATAAGATCTAATCCGTCTCCTCACCATCAGGTACAATAATTCATTAGTGCATCTAAATGAACCAAGCATGTTTATCAAGCGCACAAATGAGACTTCATAATGGGCTTCCCTTCCATATTTGGGGCTTAGAACATGCAATGGTGTTACCTCCCTAGGTAGGAGTGGCTAATAAACAACCCTATTAGGTGTTCCCAGGCCCTAAAGGGAAAAACATGTCTAAGGTACATCCTTCAAGTGATGGGGATCATGTGGATAATGTTGGGATGGGCTAGGGACACAAGGGTCTTAGGGCCAAATGCCATGGTGTCAAGGGTGGTAATGATGAGGGATGTCCACATATATGGGTGTATAGATGTAGGGGGGAGAAATCATGGTACATGGGTTACCCTGATCTTTGTTTTTCCACCCTTCTTCATTTGCCTTTGTCTTTTCTTGAATTTTCTTTTATTATACTACTCGGGGCTCCAGGGGTTGAGAGCATGCTGTGCACGATATAAGCAGTGATTACCCCCTTAAGATCGGGCAATTCATTGTTCACCAGGGGTTGGGACATGCATGGGTTCCTTAATGATGCATGGGACACTCAAGGGGCCATAGGAACTAGGGTGAGGGCCATAATTCTAAAGGGTAATGCTCATGTTTGGCTTTTTCCCACGTGCTAATAGAATGTCTTGACCATACTTTGCATTTTGTGATTTCATTTGCTTTTGTATGTGGCCAAGATATGCTTTTTTTTTTTTTAGCTGCATCAACCTTCGGGGCAACATTCCAGGCTCGACCTAGACATGTGGACAAGGGGAGGGGGAGTACCAGAGCCTTGTGGACATAGTGGTCATGTGGACCCAGAGGGAGAATGATGAATTAGGGCATGGAATGTGCGAAGGGGAGTGAAAAATATGAAGCAGGAAAACGGGACCACATTACCAAAATCAGGGTTTCCCAAGTAGTGCCCATCCTAAAGCTATAAGGTAATAAGGGAGATCCCACGAGACTAGGGTTGAGGATTAACCCCCCATTTAAGGTGAGGGAACAAGACTACAGTCAAAACCCTTCCTCCTTCCAAGTCACCCAATAATCCATTGACAAGTGTGCCCAAGAAAAAACAAGCATAAGCACTTGATTGCACAATGAATGACATACCTTTAGGATTGGGTGCCCCACCTTCAAACATACACTCTCGATAGATGGGCGAGGGGACATATGACTGGCTCAAGGAGTGGAGATCAACTGGCACAATATTAGCTACACTGGTGGTTGTATGGCAGCAGCAAAAAACTGTGGCCCCTAAAAAAAATTTCAAATTTTTTTCTACAACAATAAAACCCCAAGCAATAGTGAAAAATGAAAATGCAAATAGCAGACCCATAATCCAAAAACTTAATCAAAATTTTAAATCATTTCTGCTCCAGATTACCCAATGGAAACCTTGAAAAATTTTCAAAATCTGTAACTGGTTAGCATTTAAATTCATTTGATTTTTCTTAAAGTTTAATTGCTGGAACATTGTTAAAGCATTGTGCATTTATCGAACATCTTGCATCGCTTGGGTTATTTGATGATAAATGATTGTTTTACATGGTTTATATTTCTGCAACATTTAAGAAATAATCATTTAATCATTAACTCCATAAGGCACTGGTACATTAATTTCTAAAATCAATCAGGTGCTAAATTGCCTTGCTGTGTCTCCCAACCTAACTGGTCCACAGTTGGTCTTCCTTTATCCCATAGGGTCTGCCCCCCTTAGCCTTGGGAGATGACTTAAACGGAAGGATTGGGGATCAGGGTGACAGGCCCCAGTGTGAGCGTTGTCACGCTGCCTGCACAATCTGTGCGATAGCACAATGCATACTATTCTAACATGCATATAAAATTATGCAAATGCTAAGTGTAATCATAGAGCCAATGCAACCAACATATCATTAGATCAATATAAAGACACTTGCGCTTTAGATGGGGACAATTATATGGAAGATCATAAGGGTGGGAGGTAGGAAAATATGAGATTCATACATCATAGGAAGGAGTAATAGATGAAGGGAAGGACACTGATTTGCAGAATTAGATCCTTTCCTGTAAACAGATAATGGATGATTTTATAATCGAGCTCTTGAACTCCCTATCAAGATCCTTCTTAGTGATGTCATGATTATGATTGCCCTAAAGTCATGATGGGAAGGAAAAGGAGGCGGCTGGCACGAAGGATCATGACCAAAGAGTTGTTTTTCCTTATGATCATACTCAGGAGGGGGAAAGGCTCCTCATCATTAGTGATCGTGTAAAAAGGGGTGAGGAAAGGGTCCACAGATGACTTGAATATATCCCTAGGATCATAAGGAAGGTAGGGAAAGACAAGGCTGCTATTGATGTCATCATTGATATCATAGATTGGGTCCTTATCATAACGATGGATAGCAATCTCCCACTTCCCATTTCTATTATGCAAGAAATCATCAATGTCAATGCTTGAGGGGCCAATGGGGGAACCTTCTTCAAGGCTTTCAATTAGGGCTTTGCTACTAGTGTCATCCTTGAAAAAGATAAGGCTATCTGCAACTTTGTTCCCTGAGGGACCTTCCTTATCAACATTCTCATCATGTTCCTTTTCAAGATCATCATCAATACCTTCATTATTGATCTCATCTGGTTGATCTAGAAAGGGCTCCTCTTGCTCATCTTGATCATTATTAGAGCCACTTTGTGTATCTTGATGATTAGCCCATTCCTTCTTGAAGACATATTTGAATTGTTCAAAGTCGATGATGCTTCTAGGAGGGAGGTTAGTATACCAATCTCTAACCTTTCCTTTAAATGTTATTGCAAAGAGTATCAAGATTATATCTTTTCTGTCTTCATTATGAATCTTAAAATAAAGTTTCCATAGAAAATCCTCCACATGCCCCTTGCACTAATAGTACCACTTCCATCAAACTTGGGCAACCACTCATGATATTTGTCAGGTAATTGGTTAGGGGTACCGAGGAATTCATCAGAGTTTAATGGTTCGAATGAAATGAGTTCACGATAATCAATGGCACTGTGACCCTTTTGGTCATGGCACTCTTTGCTGGGCTACTTCTCACTTTGAGGAGGATCTTTAACAGTTGGGAATTTATGATGCTTATGGTATAGAAATTTATTGATGAGTACTTCAAGGGATGGGATTCTTTTAGGTTCACAACCATAACGCAACCATGAATCATGTCCTTGAAGCGAATGTATGAATATACGAATAAGAGAATCTTGATGAAACACACCAACTTTCTTGTATATATTGGGCAAACTTCTTGACATGATCAAGCGCTGAAGTTGGATTACCATCATACTTAGGTACCCTAAATCTCTTTCTTTGGTCAAGGCTATTCATATACCCCAGGATGGTATGGATATCCAAAGCAGGATATATCTTATGAATGTAGGACATCCTATTAGGTTACACATATCAATCATATAAGAGTTGCCAAGGTGAATTTAAAGATGCTTTGAGAGTTGATCAATCGAGGGGCTTGACCTAGTTAGGGGTGAGAATAGGATCAAAGGACCAATCTTCTTTTGAAATTTGAATGCAATGATCCAAATGAGGACACTAATCCAAATCAGCCTGGGGAGAGAAATGGTCCTCAAGCTAGGGCTTGCGATATGTTGGGATTCCACAATTGGGTTGTGCTCAAATTTGGAGGACCCCTTGAGAAGATCCCAATGCAATTGCGGACCAATTTTCAAGGTGTTTGGATGGCTACAAAAAATTTTGCTTGATGCCCTAGGTGATCCTCTAGGGTTAGGCCTAGAATTTGGAAAAGTGAAGAAAAGAGAAGAAAATTTGACCATCAAAGGGATACGAGGATCGGTGCTTTATTGCTTGGGCTTAATGGAGTCAAGATACGCATAGATCAAGATTTTTTGTGAGCTAAGGAGCCCTAATTGGTCTTTGCTAGTGTCTCCAAGGGTAGTAACTAGGTCAATAGGGATTTATCCTTAAAATTTGCTAAAAAGATGATGTTTCAAGGCTTAAAACCTATTAGGTGCCTCTAGGAATGTTCACCCACTCTCTTCAAGCACCACACATGCATTAAATCACTTATTCATTGTTCCTAGAAAAATTTCGCATTTACTTTAACACATACATGAATAATAATAACAATAACATGCATTCATCAAATTTGCATTAGAAAGAAGCTCCAAAAACAATAGTGAGTATCTAGATAACCGGATTCGTCCTAGAGGCCCCTCGAATCCCGAATCCAGCGTGTCCGACGCGATTCTGCCCTGATTCGTGTCCAAATCCAATGACATGTCGTGTCCTATTTTGACACGACGAATCCGACTGCATATCATGATTTTGAGCGTGTCCTGTTTTCCAGGACTCGTTAGACGGCAAAAGTGACCTGCGCGGGTATGAAAAGGCCACATTTGGTCATTACAGCCATGCACATTTTCATTTGGCAAGCGTTTTGGCAACCTAATGATCAAGTCTAGGCCCTAGTATTGATATGTTATTCATGGTAATGTTATTCTTAAAGTAAAAGTGACATCCTCCTTAATCTTCATTTTCATCCTTTTACTTAAATTGTTAACATTACCATGAAATGGCTCAGGATGTTTGAGAGTGGTTGTAGCCTCATTCGATTTCATATGGAGAAAGTAGAATTTTAGATTTTATTCAAAATCCAGCAGACTTCAGTTTTTCAAGATTTTAGAATTGGGGGATTGCAATGTTTCCATTGAATTTTGTCATGTATTAGGGTATGGAACTCGTATTTAATCAAGAGCATGAATCCGTCTATGTACCTTGATGTTAGTGACATTGGTTGTCGAACTCCTGTATCATGACCCTCCTAAAAATGTACGCATCACTCAAATAAAATCTTGACTTGACATGTTATGTTTGTTCTATCTTATGTTAATGCTTAAAAGGTGATATTAATGACAAAGATCCCTATACAGATACAGAGGTAATGACAAAGATACCTCTGGATATTAATGCTTAGAGGGTGATATTAATGACAAAGATCCTAATTTTCCAACAAGACTAAAAAATTAGACATTTCTCGGGTGGCAAGAGGGCCAAGCATAAGAAATAGATAATATATTGACATGTATTGAATTTTGTATGTACTATGCATGCTAATAGCTATAGATGGAGATCTATATTTGAAATCAATAAATTTGTATCATAATTAAAATTTGTGTAAGAAATATCATATTTTAAATATATATATATATATAAATATAATATAATAACGAATCCTATGTGTCCTGTTTCGGGGGGTCAACATGTCCGAATCCGACACCACGAATCTCGAATCCTACGTGTCCCGAATCCCCGTGTCAGGTGACTTAGGTGAAAATCCAAACATCATAGTGCATCAAGAAAGCTCCAAAATGATCACCCAACAAAAATTGAAAAAATCTCTTAAGAGATACTAATCCAATCCAAGTGATGATGAGAGAATGAATTACCTATTTATACAATCCTCTAAGGGATTCAAATGGCCTAATTTGGACTAATAATGCCCCTAAAATAAAATAATGTGCATAATAACAATACTTTTGGTGGCAAGCCCACCAAAATAGCTCAATAACATAAGAGTAAGCCTCTCAAGAGGGCATAATGATCAATATAGTGAGTCGTTGAGCCTTTGAGGAGGCCTAATGAAGTCCAAGGGGTGCCATGATGTCGAATTGGACTCCGAACATAGTGGACAAGGGGTTGGCCCCTTGTTTCCCAAGTAAGAACTTGTGGTGCTCCCAAGTGGGTGTGAAGGCACAAGGACATCCTCATGGGTTTCCAAGTGGATTGAAAATGCCTATAGACCATTTGTAAGGGCTAGGATGATGACATAAGCCCTTCCTCTGCAGCGGGAGACATCCTCTTGACCCTGGAACATCTGCCAAGTGTATGGTGCATGTGTGGAGCCGACTGGGCCTGGTGAACCAGGTGCATCATCCTCATTCAAAAGGTGGAACACGAGCAATCAACCAGTGGTGTTGGGGATCCAAAAAGTACTCTTTGCTATGGTGGAGGGCCATGGCTCTCAACGCTCACCCTACAAGTGCCAATGTGGTCCTCTAGTGGGCTAGGACCCCATATAGGGAGACCAAGCCCCAAATGGAGATCCACTTGGAATCCTGTATAAGATCAAATGCATTCCCTTTCGCTCCAATATAATGAATCATTAGAATAATCAAGTAAAAGAGTGTACAAGTCATGGGATCAATGGGGCACTTCATGGTGGCATGCCCTTCCATAGTGGGCTTTGGCATGTGCAAGTGTCTGCAAGCTCAATAAGGGGTTAATCAAGGAACCTATTAGGTGATTTCAACCTCTAAAGGGGGTGACATGTCCATGGTAGATCCCTCAAATGGTAGGTGGCAAATGATATAGTAATGGAGTGGAATGGGGATCAGGGGAATCATATAGTATCATTGTACAAGGGCAACTATAATAAGGGAAGCCCACACTTGGGTATATGAGTGTAGGAGGGAGCAAATCTTAGTACATGAGTTACCCCAACCTTTGTTTTTTCACCCTTCTTCATATGTATTTTGGATTTGATTGATTTTTCCTCATAATTGCTTGGGGCTCCAGGGGATAACAGAATGTTGTGTAATATATAACAAAGGATACCCCCTTAAGGTGCGATAGTTCATTGCCCACTAGGAGTTGTGACAATCATGGGTTCCTTAATGATGGAGGGGGCTCATCTAGGACCCATAGGAACTAGGGTGATGGCCATGGATAAGGGGTAGAGCTCATGTTTGGCCTTTGCCCACGTGCTAAATTTGTATGTCTCGACCATCTTTTGCATTTTGTGGTACATTTCTTGTTGAGAGTGGCCAAATTATGCTTTTTCTTTTGCTTTTAGCTGCATCAACCTCTGGGGCATCGTTCCAGGCTCAACGCAAGGTATGGACAAGGGGAGGGCAGGCTAACTGTATGTGGACCTAGTGGACACATGTGGACCCAGATGGGAAAAGAGATGAATGGGGTTAAAATGAGTGGAGGGCAGTGATGTATATGGTGTTGGGAAGTGGGACCACGCAACCAAAATCGAGATTTCCCAAGTAGTGCCAACCCTAAATCTAATGTACAGTAATGGAGATTCCACGGGACTAAGATACAAGGCTAACCATGAAATCGTGCTGTTGTTATGTAAAAATCAATCTATAAGTAATAATTAATTGGGCAAAGGGCATGATCAAAGATCATGCCCATTCACCAAGAGGCACGCATGGCTGTGTTTAAGCGAGGGCCTCCCATATTTAAAATCATCCATTGAAGTTTATTAATAAAATGCATATATATTATTCTGTTAAATGCTGAGTTCTCTGCCTCATTTGGTATTAGAGTGGGTTCCAATCCTCGGTTCCTGATTATCTGTCCCCTTCTTTGCGTCTGCATCCATGTCTTCGTTCCTATTCAAATCTGTTGTTCTTCACTGCTTCATCGCACACCGTCTCAGTTCACTCCTCCGCGTTTTGGCTGCCATCAAATCAACTGTGATAGTTGTGGCTGCGCTCGTGTTCTGTGTTCCATTTCCCATTGACCGTGCTCGTGATCCACAGTCATGTAGACAAACCACTACCATCCTCCATGTTCATTTTCGTTTTTTTGACCCAGTGTTGTGGGGGAGCGCCCCCCCCTCACGATCCTGCTCCCAAATCACACTCCGAGCGAGAGGGACTTGGGAGCGGGTTAGGAGCACGCTCCTGAGAAAAAAATTCGCTTCGTAGGTTTTTCGGGAGCGAATTACGGAGCACTACTCCCACCGCTTCGTGAGCGGTCGCTCTTGAGCGCTCCCCCATTGAAAAAATCGCTCTCGTTCGGCAGAAAGGAAGCTCGCGCGATTGAGAGTGAGGGTGACAATGACATAGAGAGAGGGGGAAAGGGAGGGAAAAGGAGAGAAGAGAGAGGGAAGGGGAGGTGGGGAAATAAGTAGACCCTCTCCCCTCCCATTATTCACTTCATCCATTGAGAGAGCAAGAGAGAGTTTGAAGCTTGGAGAGAGGAGCTTGGAGAAGTTTGAGGAGCTTGCAAGGGGAGATTGAAGCTTGAGATTGAAGGCCAAAGATGCAGGATCTACACTATTCTAGCATTTTTTTTTTTTCTGTTCATTGCGATATAAATAATTTTTTTTCTCTATTTCCCATTCCCATGCATCCATTTTTTTGCACATTCAAAACTTCAAATTTCAACCATCATGGTTATATGGCTTGGCATTTTCTTCTTCTTGGTTCCTTTTTTTGTTATTATGGTTTTGGAGAGTAGAAAAAGGAGGGTTGAACATGAAGAAGAGGATGAAGAAGTGGGTTATAGTGGATTTGATGAAAACCTCGGAGAGGAGTACTTTGGTGAGGAGGAAGAGAGTGAACATGATTCAACCGAAAAAACTAAACAAGACCAAACCCAATTGTGGAAATATGTTTCTAGGCTTGAAACAGGGAAAGGGGGTGGAACCACTAAATTTCACTGTTCCCATTGCAACAATACTTACACAGGTTCATACACTTGTGCCAGAAGGCACCTCTGTGGGAAAAGGTCATGGGATGGAGATAAACAAATAGGAATCAAAACTTGTGCAAGTGTGTTAGCAACAGATAGAGACAAATACATAAGGGAAGAGGAGGAAGCCCAATACAAATATAACATATCAAAGAGTTTCTTTGAACATAGCTCACAATCACATCAACATTCATGAAGAACTCCTTCAGCATCCTCCCATGGCAGTGGATATGGAGGCACAAGGTCGCCAAATGTCCCTTTAAGGCATAGAACCATATTAGATTTCCTTGATGAAGGGTGTAGGAATGATGTGGATTCAAAAGTTTAGCAGTTTCTCTATGCATTTGGGATACCATTCAATGTTCTTCAATCACCTTATTGGCATGAAATTGTTTATGCCATAAATGATGCCCCTAAAGGATACAAGAGCCTCGGGTATGACAAGGCTAGCACCATTGGACTTGATCATGAAAAAGCAAAAATATCACATACTTTGGGTAGAATGACAAATTCTTGGACTGAGCATGGGGTGTCCATTGTATTTGATGGATGGACAAATGTAAAAGGCAAGCCATTGATAAGTTTTCTTGCTGTGTTTGTTAGTGGTGCCATCTTTCTTTCAGCATATGATTATTCAAATAAGTTCAAGACCACCATCAACATTGCAAACCATTACTTGAAACAAGTGAACGTATTGGGCCATACAATGTCATCCAAGTCATCACTGATAATGCTGCTAATTGTAAGACAACGAGAGCAATTATTGGGATAAATACCCCAACATATTTTGGTCTGGGTGTTTGGTTCACACAATGAACCTTTTGCTGCATGATATTATTAAGAACAAAAACCAACAATACAAATGGATTGGTGATTTGTACAAGAGAGGCAAACAAATGATTAAATTTATTGCAAATCATAGCAATACCCATGGGCTTTTCCGCAGTCACTCAAGATTGAAGTTGTTGAAGGTTGTGAAGACTAGATTTGCTAGCTATTACCTCACCTTCAGGCGCCTTTTGAAGGTAAGAGAGTCATTGGCTAGTATGGTATCAAGTCCACACTGACAGGTATTAAAGGACGAGGCTCCAATTACAGCTAACAAGCAAGGTTTTGAACAGGTGGAGGAGATCGCTCTTGATGGTTTGTTTTGGGAATGTGTGAGGCAAGTATTGGAATTAACCAAGCCCATTTATCACGTGATTCGTTTTGCCGATACAGGTAAACCAACGATTGGGGAGGTGTATGAGCAGATGGATACCATGTTGGGGCAAATAAAAGATATTCTTCAGAAAGATGATCCATAATTGTATACACTGATTCACGATTGTGTGTACACGACGGAATAAACTTTATGCTCCACTACATGCTTTGGTGTATAACCTTATGCCAAAATACTACTCGCCATCTTGGTTGGGCCAACCTGCACCTGGGGGTGGGATTAGGGTCAAACACCATACAAATGAAGAGGTATCTACGGGTATTTGGAAGCATTAGACAAGTTGGTACTTGACAGGGTGGAGTGTGCTAATGTGCGTCTTGAATTAGGCAGATACTTTAGTTGCATTGATTTGTTTGGTTCTTTGCGTGCAATGGAAGATAGAGACAGATTTGATGCTCTCATATGCTGGGAAGCATATGGCGGCATGGGACTTTTTCCAAAATTGGCCAAAAAATTTCTCTCACAGGTTGTAAATACTTCTTCAGCAGAGAGGTGTTGGAGCACCTATAATTTCATACATAATGTGAGAAGAAATAGACTCAATGAAAACTGGGCAGAAAGCTTGGTTTATGTGTTAGGTTGTTGAGTCATTACTGTGATCAGGCTTTGAGGATCCAACATATAAAATTTGGGACAACCACCCAGAGGACGATAATTTGGAGGATGGCACTATACTCTTGAAGAATTGGAAGAAGAGCTTATGAGAGATGAAGATGAAAGAACAACAACCATGCCACCCCCACCATCCAGTATTAGTGCTAGTGCTTGAGTTCGAAGTATTGTTCTTTTGTTGTCGCTGCCTCTTCCATCTACATCCTCATGTGGAGGGCACGTGGCTTCTTGTTCTGGTCGTGGGACTGTGCAGGAGGAGACTCCTAGAAGACCATCATGATCGGCTCAGAAATTAGACATTTCTCGTGGCGGCAAGAGGAAGCTGTAGATAATGGATTTACTTGTCTTTTGAATATTCTAGTTTCTAGTAGTTTTAATAACTGTCGACTCTTTAATATTTATTGTGATATTTTTTGTATACAATATATGATTATGACAATTTAAGTTTCAAGTTGGCAACTATAACTCATTGGTAATGAATTATGAATATGATGCTTCGTGAAAGTTGAAAGTTGTTGCGTTTCATGTTAGATATTCTTTGTTGTAATGGTTACACTTAACTTACAACTTTGGTGATCAATTATGGTAAATGTTATATATTGAATTTTGAAACCCTGAAACTTTAAGATTGATGAATCATGGACTCAATATGTTGTATGTTACTAACTTGTGGACGTGGTTGATGAAGATTATAACTTTTAGATGATTGTTGTTATATGGTTCAATCCAATGCTGTGAAAAGCGCGAGCGGGATTTAATCGGCGCGGGGAAAAAAATGAAAAAATCGGAAAAATCGGGAAAAAAGCAGAAAAAAGCGGGAAAAAAGCGTTTGGAACAAAAATATTCATTTTTTTCATTTTTTTTCTCGTTTTCGCTCCCGCTCCCAAGTAACCTTGTTCTGACTGTCGACGTCCCTTCCGCTGCCCACACACTGAAAACACCGCCTCGACTCCCGCCATCGTCTTCCTCGTCGTCTACTTCCATTGACCCTTCCGCTGTTGTAGTCATTAACATCTACTATCTTCGTCTAAAATCATGTCCGCTCATTGTTGTCTCACAGATCAATGGCTGTATCAATGTTGATGGCCGATTTCAATAAAAAAATGATAGAACTTGAGGCTATGGTGACTGAACATGGCAACAAAATCGAGGCACTGCAGGACACAACAACGAGAATAGAGAGTCAGCTTGGGGAGAACAATAATGAATTTAAAAAGGATCAGGTAGATCTTTCAGGTAAGGTGGATGAAGCGATGGTGATGTTGACCTGTATTTGATTTGTAACAATATGAAGATTACACCCAATCAAATACCCTAGAATAATGGGGCTACTCAACATCTCAATTCTCCAGATTCGTCAAACTCACATGAGAAGCTCGAGTCTCCAAAGACATCTTCCACACCTAATCAAGAAAATAGTAACACGAATTTTCAAAATAGGCAGCTCTAGAATCCATACACCAATATGTTGTTTTCCAATAAATACCCCTTCATCGCTTTGCCGATAGCAACATATCAACGAAGAGAAAAACTTGAGCTATCCAAATTTGACGGTAATGAAAAATGCAGTGTTGCTTGGTTCAATAAAGCAAAAGAATATTTCAAGCTTTACAGTATTGACAATGATGATGAAAAGATTAGGCATACTTCCATGAAAATGGAAGGCGAAGCATATAGTTGGTATATGTGGTGGAAAAAGACAACACTTTCTCTCCGCTGGAGGAAATTCAGAGGGAGACCACGTCTGTAACTCTCTCTTCTTTCCTTCATGTTTCATCAACAACACCCATCATTACGTATGCTTTGAGGACAAAACATCTTTTCAAGAGGGAGGCAATGTTATGTAAAAATCAATCTATAACTAATAACTAATTAGGCAAAGGGCATGATAAAAGATCATGCCCATTCACTAAGAGGCACCCATGGTTGTATTTAAGCCAGGGCCTCCCATATTGTAAATCATCCATTGAAGTTTATATATATATATATATTCTGTTAAATGTTGAGTCCTCTGCCTCACCTGTGGAGACAAGAGTACAAACCTCACCCACTCTTTCTACAAAAGCCCTCCATCAATCCATGCCCAAAAGTGCCCATGACAACTAAGAATTACTCAACTATACCAATGAAAAGCCATACCTTTGGGGTTGGGAGTCCCAATTTCAAACATAGAATTATAACAAGTGGGCTAGAATTATAACAAGTGGGCTAGGGACCACATGGCTGGCTTAGGTGGCGGAGCCAATGGCACATCGAGCCATCTGGTGGCTGCAAGAGGTTGCTGGTTGCTAGCTGAGGACCCTCTAGGATAAATTTTTTCTCCGATGTACACTATCCACAGGTGGTGGGTAACAATGCTTATAGATTAAAAAGAGTAAAAAAGAAGACGTATTTGAGTTGACTCCCTTTTGGACTTTTGTGAGAAATAAATTTGATTTTTATGTTGAATCAAGAGTCTTCAAAATGTCAAGTCGGTTCTCGTTGGGACAAGTCGGCCTGGGCCTCTAGAGTCACCTTTTCGACCTCTTGGACAACTATATATAAGAGGGTAGTTTGACCCTCTTGGAGATCGTCCATTTGACGAACAAGAGAACATCTGAAGCAAGAGAAGAATATAAGGGAACCAAGTCAAAGGAGAGAGAAAGATGAAGTTAAAGACAGAAAATTTTTCAAAGTTGATCGAAATTTCGACCTTGAAGTAGGTTGCATGTGTAATTGTAATTTCTATGACAAAGGCCGAATTTCTGAGGTTGCCATAGGTCAATTTTCGGTCCCCTAATTGCAGGCCTGCAATTTCAAAAACTTGATCAGATTTGAGACAGTTTGACCATAATTGACTTTGACTAAGAGTTGTTCAGATTTGGAGGAGACTGGGAGGAGGGTTGGACTTGACATTTTGGTAGTAGTTTTGGGTCTTGGTCTTGGTCTCGAAAATCTCATTTTTATCGAATTTTATAAGAGAAGGATTGTGGGTTTTCCCCTTGTGGGGTTTTGCCTTGGATTGGAGCCTAATTTTTGTGTCTCTTGTCTCGTTTCTTTTCTTGAAAGACTAAATTTTTTATAATTGCTTGATGAAGAACACATAGAGGTAATAAGAAGACATTAAACATTCACAAGTAATTATCAAGTAAGAGGAATCAAGCCTTATCTACCCTATGCTTGGTTTCTCAACAAGTAGCATTGTGGAGACCAAGCAATCTAGCTACGAGGAGGATATATGCCAGCAGGTTTTTAGGGATGCCATGGTGGAAGAGCATGCTTTCATCATGAAGAATGATGTGTGGGAGATAGTGCCGAGACCTGAGGGGAAGTCACTGGTGGCTTCTAGGTGGCTCTACAAGATCATTATGCTGTGGATGGCAACATTGAGAAGTTCAAAGCTCCATTTTTGGCATGGGGGTTCTCATAGATAGAGGGAGTTGACTATGACTATGACGAGACCTTCACACTAGTGGCTTGTTACAGTTTGATTAGAGCAATGATCTCCATTGTAGTAGAGATGGGTTGGAAGATCCACCAGATGGATGTGAAGACCACTTTTCTGAATGGGATGATACAAGACTCGGTAAATATCGAGCAGTCACAGAGCTTTAAGGTGCATGGGAGAGATTCTCATGTATGTAGGCTGAAGAAGGTCTTATATGTGCTAAATTAGGCACCGAGAGCATGGTATTCGCAGATTGATTCTTACTTGCAACAAATGGTTTTCAAGAATAGTGATGTGGATCCAAACCTATATTACATTGTGGTTGGCGAGGATCCACTCATTCTCATATTGTATGTAGACGATTTGTTTATTAGATGAGAGGAGAAACTCATTGGACACTGCAAGATAGACCTTGTTTCAGAGTTAAAGATGATCGTTATAAGATTGATGCACTATTTGTTGGGGTTGGATATTTAGTAGGAGGATGGGCATATATTCTTGGGACAGGGCAAGTACACAATGGACATACTGAGTAGAATTCATATGGAGGATTGCAGGCCCATGGCCATGCCTATGATTACCAACTGGGAGAAGTTGCATGTTTTTGATACTGAGTTGATAGATCCAACTTTATATCGTCAGTTGATTGGTTTGTTGATGTATTTCGTCAATAACATACCAGATATTTGTTTCGCAATCAATACATTGAGTGAGTCAGGTGGAGCCCAGGAGGGTGCACTAGGTGGCTTCTAAACTTTTGTTGCGGTACCTATAGGGCATAATGTATTATAGATTGGACTATGTCTAGGGGGATGGATTTAGGTTGATTGGCTACTTAGACTCAGATTGGGTAGGGAGTGTCAGTGACATGAAGAATACATCATGATGTTGTTTCATGTTTGGTTTGATGATAGTGTTCTGGTTCAGCAGGAAACAATGATCAGTGGCACTGAGTTCTGCAGAAGCAGAGTATATGGCAACTATTTAGGTTAGTTGTGAGGCCATTTGGCTTTGCAAGATGTATGGCTTGTTTGGTTAGCAACTAAGACCAACAGTGATCTACTACGGTAATCATAGTTGTATTAAACTCATGGAGAATCCATAATTTCATGACAGGTCAAAGCATACCGAGATCAGATACCACTTCATTGGGTTCATGTTCAGAGAGAAGCGGTGAAGCTAGAGTACATAACTATTGATGAGCAGGTTGCAGACATTCAAATGACGTCCTTGCCAGGGGGCAAGTATGTCTACTTTAGGGACAATATGGGAGTGGTGAGAAACACCTTCCTTGGTAAGAGGGAGTGTTGAGAAATGGTACCAAGGAGATGTTTCCTAGTGCTTTGTCAAATTTTCTATATATATATATATACATACATATATACACACTAATTGAATTGGGAATATGTGTGTGTTTTTTGTCAAGTTAGCTCTGAGCCAAACGTCATTTCCTAAGTGTAGATTTTACTCTAGGTCAAAAGCCTTGTCAAGTTCAGGCGTGGCTACTTTGCATGTGGTCAACTTGGTTATGTCACTTGCAAATAAGCTTTATGGATAACTGAACTCTCATGATGGAGTGCTATGTATAGGGCAAGGACTTGCATTTGGTACTTGCGAATACTTACAACAGAAGTTCCTTAGATAGAGACTTGAAAAAGGGTTTATATCAACAGAGCAGTTTGGTATATTCTTGCGAATGAGGTTTGCGGGTTGGGGTGACACCTACAATTGGGTATTGTGATTATATTGTTGTTGCAAAAGTGTGATTCCATGTCTCTGCTTTAAGATATGATTGAATATTAAATTTTAATTTAACTGAGAAAAATCTTCGTTTGAACATAGGATGAATATGATACTTGTATATCCTTTTTACTGATGTGTGCTTTCTAAAATGCTTGATTCATAGACTCCTGAAATCTGTAGGCATTTATGAATTCATCTGTTGGATAGTACGACTGGTTAGTCCCTTTTTTTCTCTGCATTTCCTTTGTATGTTTTCAACTTTAAAAGATTTCTTGCAATGAATGTATATTCTTTTTAATTATTTTACATGTTCGAAAATGATCCCATTTGTTTGTGTGATGTAATTCTCTGTTCCTTGTATTTATTGGTTCCATGAAGTGGTATATGAAACATTTTGAAAACAATGTACATGTTATGGTGCCTATTGCTGAAGAGAGAGTTGAAGTCCATGTTGCAGGAAATGGTTTATTTTTCAATAATTATTTTTGCAGTTGCTAAAAATTTCTTGTGATAGAACTTTTAAGTGACAGCTAAGCTGTGAACATTTCTTTTGGCAACAAGAAACAATTTATGGGACATCCATTATCCTTTATTGTCAGTTATCTTCTGAAACACTCCAACGAAAAGGATGAAATGAGTTGTTTGTTCATCCTACCTTAGGCTGAGCATGTACTGCTTCAAGGCGGATCTTGTTCTGATGGGAAATTATTTCATTGAGTGCTTTATCTTTTTAATATCAATATATCAATGTACTTCCATTTCTTCAGCAGTGTAATTGGAAACTTTGATTTCTTTGTAAATGTTTAAAAAATTGAGAGGAAACAGTGAATCGTTTACAGTTTGTTAAAATCAGCTGAAATCATTTGAACTTTATTTTTTCATGTGTTTGTTTGGTTTACTTCTCAGTGGTCAATCTACAAAATAATGGGAAGATAATCATGGTATTGTTCTGATCTTCCTTTAACACAACAGCTATTCTGTGGTCTTACGACATACGGTAGAAGAGGTTGTTGGAGCATGCAGAGAAGCTATAGAACCTGGGAGGGCTAAAATGACATCTAGCATGAGGGATCAAGTTATTTCAGATCTTCATGAGCATCTTAGTTCAAGCAATTGGTTTAGTGGATTTGATATTTCTTTTGAAACCCCTGAAATAATTACTTTGGAAAAGTGGATAATACGAGCTAAAGAGGTTGGGGCAACGGTTTTCATTGCAGGTATTGTATTCAAACCTTGACAGACATGGAATCAAACAAGAAATAATAAACTGATATATTTGATGATATATATTTTTCTTGATGGATGTCCAAAAAACTGAAAGGTATTTGTTTTCAAAATTTTTATACATACAATGTTTGTAAAAGGGGTTATTATATATATTTTTTATATAATCTCATTTATGGATGAGCTTGAGCAGGGGCTTCGATGAATTCTTTTACTTGTTGTGCCATTTTATAAAAGAATATAGAGGACATTAAATGATAAAATTATGTATATTATGCTCTGAATTGACAATGACATGCTCTATTTGTGCTATGCTCAACAATGTCAAATGATGTCCTGAAGTAGAGAAATTCAGAATGACATGAAGAAAAAATACATCAATTTGGAAATGAAAACATCATTCTAATTATAAACACGTAAATGGTCATAGTTAGAAATAACAATAAAAATAGACTATGCCCTCATGAAAGAGGGTTATGAGGTTTGTTACCCCTCATTTTCTCTGTTAGGTTTCTTCTAACATCTGAGCCAATGTTGTGCATATTTGGGGTGATGTTAGAGCCCAAGGATCCATGATGTAATATCAGGGTTCCATGATGTAATGTCCCCATTTTTAGTTTCCCTTATGATGCAGTCAGGATGGACTTCCGGAGTTGGTGATAGCTAGTTTACAGGAGCGATATTGCATCGTCCGAGGACCCAAAGGATTTTGGAGGAGTTTTATGGGGTCAATTGGAGCTCGCCTATTGTGTATCACCATCGGGAGCAGTTCCACACAGTTCATTTGTTGTTTCATTGCATTATGACGAATCTCGTAAAATGGAGTTATTTTTAGTATATTTTAATTGTATGTTCTAAAGGTGTTGTTGGGAGTCGAGTATTTGGATAAATACCTTAGTGTAATAGCTCGTTGGAACTAAAATATGGAGATCTACAAAATCGGATGGTGGAATGTCACCCTCGGTGACTAGAGAAATTGTGAAGGTGAATTTTCCATTTTCCTGGATTTAAAGTGACTTTAATTAGTCACTTAATTAATTAAAAAGGGAAAAAGTGACTTACAATTAAGAAAAAGGGAGAGGCTTCTACAAAAGGCATAAAATAATACAATTAAATACTTGTAGAAGGTTGGAGAGAGTTCCATCCAATCTTTAAAAGGAGGGGGAGCTAACCATTTGGGATATCTTGGATTTGTGCATTGCCTTTGTGAGAGAGGTTTGAGAACGTAGTTCTCTACCCCAGTAGCCGCAGGACGTAAACCTTCGGGTGATTTAGTAAGAATGGGCAAGGACCCATTGCTCCCCTTGGTAGATTCATCCAGAATTCACAGGTACAACTTACCAATTTCCAGTTCTATTTTGGAGGCGTGATTTGTTATTGCTGTAGATCCACTGTGGCCATCACTGCAACTATTCTTATCGAGAGCTTTGTATGTAATTGCTTCAGTAAATAAATAAAGTTGTGTTAATTTCCATTTCTTGTGTTATTTGTAATTGTGGCATTTTGGGGTTTCTCTACAAATTTATTTGTTGTGCTATTAATTTCATTGGAAAAATTTGTGGAGTCAATTTGTAAGCAAAATTCCCCGAATTTATCGAAATTCATTAAATGAGATATTATAATGGTATCAGAGCTAGTGTTCTTGCTAGCCTGAGGGTCTTAATTGCAGAGTGCTCAAGTGTTTATATTGGAGGCACCAAAGAAGACATGTGCCGGAGTATTATAGATCGTTGCTGAAGATATCTTCAGCCTACATTAATCTGAAATTGTAGCCAGGTTTATACTCCCATCAAGTTGATCAATTTGTTTACTGCGTAATGACGGTTCTGTTGATTTTGGTAACTTGGGAGGTACTCCAAGCCTTCAGGATCGAGGGTTTGGAGGAAGGAGCTCCACAAGTGGCCTTCTGGGCTTGAAACCCAAGCATTGGGTTTTGCACTGAAAGTTGTTGGGCCAAAACCGTGACGAGATTTCGGCATGTGATTGATGCAATGATAGAGGACGTTGAGACGAATCCAGCGCAATGCAAATCATCAAATTCCAAGGTCTACAAGTGAAAATATTAATTTTTCTGTGTTATGGTGAGCAAGGAGGGACATGAAGGCAAGTTAGCCTTGTGTTAGAGGTGCCCTTTGAAGGGTTGTTCGATCCCCACATGCAACATATAAATAGAGACTTTGTGAGACCTCATTGTGGCATCCAAGAGAAATCTCATCAAGAAAATACTTCTGAAATTTACAATGAAGATCTGAGGCTAGCGTGGAGCAAGAAGGATGAGTTTGGGAGGAGTTTCTCTCTGTTTTAGGGTGTGGACTTCTTGCAAGTTTAAGCCGCGGGCTTGAGGAGAGGTAAGGGCTACTTCTGTGCTTGTTATATTGTGTATTGGACTTCTATCTGGGATGCAGGTGGGATGTAGCTACAACAACATATATGGGGACTTGTTGAAGGGGCAAGAGGTTGAGTAAGGGTCCACTCACCTAGCCGCAACCTCTAAGTAGCCACCGCAACCTAAACAGAGGGTGTTAACCCTTGAACAGTGAGCAGGCTTCTTGCTATAGCTTGACCGCAACCTGTAGGGTGCCTTGAAAAGGATTCCAAGGCAAAACAGTGCGTGGAAGAGGCATAACAAGGAACAACAATGAAGGATAGTCAGTTGAAAGGGAAAACACAATGATTGGAGCATTTGTTAGGTGTTGTAGCAGTGTGACTTCAGCCCTAACTAGAGCTCAGGTAGCACAGATCTCAAGGACAAGAGAAGACCAACAATATTTTGGAGGTTGTGCTCTCTTGTTGATGAGATTTGCAGGTGGATGGGTGTCCTAGGAGAAGGCATGTTGAGAAATCTGTTGGCAGCCAAGAGGAAGGGTTTCCTAGATGTTTGGATGCCCTAACTAGGAGTAGATGCTACAACATGGTTGGTCACTCGTGGTCTGTCGAAGGGTAGTGTGAGAGTGGACCAAGTGGGAACATGGATTGGGCATTTATGGTTTGGTGGAGGACATCGTGATAATACCCAAGTTGGAGCCCGATGTGCACCATTTTCATGGACTTAGATGGTTGGTAGAGTGGTAGTAGTTGAGCTCAAGGTTTGATTAGCCAGAGGAGCCATTGAGTAGCCCTAGACTTGCGTTGGAGAAGGACTTCTACACTAGATGATATGCAGTCCTCCTAGCTCGTGTTCATTGTGGGAGATGGACATCTTGTAGTGATAGGTAGCAACCCTCTTTGCGCTATGTTGGTCTTCATTGGAGCAATGCAAGAAGAATATAGTGGGCTAATGTCCCTGAGTAGTTGAGGAGCAATAGTGGGCAGATTGAGGGTTGTTCAAAAACGGAGTTGTGAACAACTGGGCATGAGTCTTGATGTGTTGTGCCCTTGATGGACCAAGGCACAACTAGTGAGTAGATTGGATAATTGAGATTCAGTGGCCAGATGGACTTGGATCATTGATAGTGGCAGTGCTGTAGATCGGGAGCTGAAGGACTGGGCATGTACAAGGTACAACCGAGAGGAGTTGAGAGAGCATGCAACAACCAGATGGTGAGAGTATCTTGTTGAGGGTAGATTGGTTGTCGATGGATTGACAGGAAGCCCCAGTTTTGTAATCTTGTACTTGTGGATATTTGATGGCCATTATCCCTTGTACGGGAGCCCTAGATAGTTGTATTATTCAGTTGGTTTAATATAATGAAGATTGGGTTGTTGTACATATTTGTGCAATACTTTGTAAAAACGTGTCTATATTTGTGCATGTGTGATTTACTGCTATTTATATCCCGCTATGCAAAGTAGCTTTGTTGAGATTCTTGGTTTGGTAGCGTTAGAGATTTTAAGATTCTATCCCAGACACTAGGGTCATGGAAATTCAACATGGTATCAGAGCATGTTTGAGCTACTTGGAGGAACATTGAATCAGAGTGTGCACAACAAAGCAACTCAGAGGGAGTTGCGGGTGTCTAGATCATGGAGCAAAGGGTTCAGTTGAAGGCACGGATATGTGGTCTTGACAAATTACATGGCAAGATGGGCTGGGAGTTTTGGTGGATTAGAGGTGAACCTGATGCACTTCAGTATGTTGTGTGGCAGTTCACAAATCATGGACTTTGAAGCAACAAAACGTATAGCATGTTGACTTTAATGTAAAAATACACTAGTATTTGTAATAATAATTTATTATATATATAAAATGTAAAAGTGATGTTGAATGTTACAATGAGGACCCGCATATATACCTAAGCAGGTGTCTTTTCGTGACTAGGCATGTCTTTTAGACATGCCCTTTCATTTTAACTAATGACTATTTAACATAATCACTATTTTGATTATTTAATATTTAGTATTTACATTATTTATTTTTGTTTGATTTCATGTAATTTATATTCGTAACATTGCCCTTTCCTTCAAAAGCTTTGTCCTTAAAGCTTATTGTTGACAATTTTCTTCAACTTAATCGCGAACAATTTTCTTCATTTTGTTCTCGTCATTTTTGATAAGAGTAACCGTCCACAATTTTCTTCATGTTTGTCATCTCAGCATGCATAATTTTTAGTGATATTCATTTTTTTTGTTTTATCCCCTCGTCCGAACCTTTTTTTAAATAATATATATATATATATCTATGATAGATAGATATATATATATATTGTTTTATAACAATTTTAATTAATTAAATTATGTTAATATGATTTTATAATTGTGTATCGAGCAAGGTTTATAACAACGTCTATCAAACCACACTTATGTAATTATGACCATATTTCATATAGTTTTTTTTCAACACACTAAGTAGGCTTCCACACTGTTTGACAAAACGGTCACACCTTTTACCGCTTGTTAACTCCTGCTGATGGCGAGGCTGAATCGGGTTTTTGTGGTTGGATTGAGTGGGCTTATCGACTGTCTACGGGTCAACAGGGTTGTGGGCGGTGTCAATAGGTTGTGCGGACGGACAATTTGCGAGTGGCAAGGTGACTCGGTGACACAATACGGGGTAACACCAGTTGGTTGACCACTGGCTGAGTGGAGTAGTGGCCGGGACGTGAGCACAATGGCAACAATGGCATTCGTGGCCAACCTCATTGTCGATGTCTTGAAATCGTTGCCGTAGTGCTCTACCGACTTGGCCACGTCTTTGGAAGAGAAGCCTAGGCTGATGCAACGAAGTAGATCGTTGGGGTCCATTCCGCCTCCGTCGTCTTGGATGAGCAACACGGGGGCATTGTCTCACAGGTTCATTATTCTATCCACGACCATGTGCGTGGTGCCGTTTGGGATCTCGTCTATTGCATTGTCTATCAGCTCCACTATCGCTTTGAATACTCATTTGTGGGACGTTGCATTTGAGTGGAGGAACTTGGTGTTTGCCAATGGCCGGGATATGTCCTGCAATTTCTTATCGTCTGTAATGCTCGCCTTATTCTCAGCAACAATTGCTTGTGATGATCTCCGGAACTGCGTAGACTGCGTTGCGGTTTGATCTCCATTGGTGCCATTCAATTCTAGGGTTTTATTTTCTTCTTTCTTGGGACTTGAAATGGATTCTTCGCCGTGTTTCTCATTGATCTCGTGTTGAGCCATTGTTGAGTTGATTTTTCTATGGAATTCCTTACACTTGCCCATTTCATCACTAAATTTTTTTACTACAATTGTTGTGACATGCCCTTTGTTGTCCTCCGACATTTTCATTTTCTTTGTAGTATTAAAGCCGCTAGAACCCTCGTCTTCGTCTATCCGGTCATCTCTAGTATACAACGACGTAACTTTATTCGAATTTGATAAAGCCTAATGAGTCTAGTAAAAACTCAAGGGCATTTCCCTTGTGCCATTCAATTGATGGACGAATCTCTAAAACATTTTTCCCAAGGGTTAGATGTAAAAGAGGATAGTACTTTAGCACACTTTTTACTTTTTTCTGCGAGTAAACTCAAGTTCTTCTCCTCTACACAGCGGAAATGCACTG
>APFE030358544.1:20521-63102 GCA_000404065.3 Pinus taeda | reverse complement strand
CGTTTTAAGCTTTTTAGTTTGTTTTTGGATTTATTTTTCCTTAATGTGTGATGGTGAGAATGAAAGTGAAGTATGGAGCGTAGACGGTGATGGTTTCTAAACTTGAAAGTGCTCAAAAGAAAGCTTTACAATAACTAAAATGAAATCAAATCTTAAGAGAAAATAAATGCATCAAATAGTGAACTAATGACAATGGCCCAGTATCCTTGCTGCTGAAATGAAAAGAAAGTAAAGACTAAAAACAACTCAAACTTTAAAGCAAAGCAACTAATTCACACTACTTTAAATTTTCAGATCCTTTACCCTTCGGCTCAATCTACCTTGCAGGAAGTAATCATGAACAAGTCAAGCAACATGATATCTAAATGGCAAAAAAAGTAAATTGCATAAAAGAAACTAATCACACTACTTGAATTCTTCAAATCCTTTACCCTTCAGCTCAATCTACCTTGGGGAAGTAATCGTGAACATGTCAAGCAATATGATATCTAAATGACAAGAAAGTAAATTTCATGAACAAAACTAATCACACTACTTGAACTCTTCTAGTCCTTTAACATTCAGGTCAATCTACCTTGTGGAAAGCAACCATGAGTAAGCAATATGATAACTAAATCACACTACGGTTAGTAATTTCTGATTTCTTGCTGATATAGTCGCTTGACCATAGAAAGAAACCATAAATTGATGAGCAGTATGATATCTAAATAGCAGAAAAATAAATAAGAAAATCACAACTTGAAAAGGACAATGCTAAATTTAAACTTCAGAAAATGAAAGTTAGCAGGAAGGACAAGATGATCTCATAAGCCAATAGTTATCAAAAAGATGAAAAATTGCCCAGGCTGCCTAAGAAAACCTACAGAAAAGCACTGATCAGTTTACAGTTCTAAGCAAACAAAGGTGAAAATATAAACAGCAGAAACATAAAACAATGTATTATGTACAAACTAATGAGAAAAACAAAAACATAATAAAGCTAAATAAAAAATTTACAAGGCTTCAGCGTGCAGGGGCCCTCTGCCACTTCAGCCAATCAAAAAATAACCACACGGCTGAACTCAGAAAAGTCTTCTCATGTATTAAACAGCAGCATATAAAACAGTGGGGTGATAAGATAACCAACAGTGCGGAATCACATAAACAGTTCAGAATTCATACATCTCAAAAAGCTCTTTCACAGCATTCAACGACGCGTTATTTATAATGCCAAAATACTAAAGCTAACTAACAGCTTCTACGCTATTAACTGTGTTGCTAAAGACACGTAGATCCCTTTAGCCGAGATCTAGTGTAACTGTCATCATGTTTCTTAAATCTTCAGAGTGGTTGGTTGTTAGATTCAGGTCTCAGGAACGATCTCCAGGTGTGGTGGTGCCTTCGTGAGCTGAGGATTGTGCCACGTATCATTCACGTGCCCAAAACAGTGACGTGCCACTGCTGAACTCTTTGGTTGGCCTTGTCTTTGACTTTGCTTGACCGCGGCCTCTCATGGATGATTTGGCCGATTTGAAGGGACATGTTCCATGTATCCGCCACCTGGTGCTTGCCCATGTAGCTCATTTCTTCATAGGACACCTGGAGCATAGCTTTTAACAAAATAGCTACAGAATCCTGGGCTGGTTGCGGAAACCTGTGTTGGCTGCGGAAACTGACAAGTTTCCATAGCTGCATGAACAAAAAAAATAAACCAAACAACAGTCATAAGTATAGTCAGAAAACCATATAAACAGTCCTTTTTAGACTATAATGCAATGATTTAATAACTGGGTGAATGAAGTGAGTGGAGAAAGAAGGCTATGAGGGTGTATAGGAAGGTGCAGGTTTGAGGCTCAACAGTGACCAAGAGTGAGAGAGAGAGAGAGAGAGAGAGAGAATAATGAGAGAGCTCCAAACATGAACTGACAAAAGCCATGATCCTCAGAAGCATTTTTATGCATGAGGCATCTAAATTCTTCATTTTCCATTATTTTCCATCAATCTCCTCCTCACATGGAAACTGTGACCTTTCACCTTACTTTTCTCGTAATTTCCTTTATTTTCACAAATAAATATGCCAAAAATGTATTTTTTCTTTTTAATTCCTTTCCCTTAGACTTTTCCAATTTTTCTTAGCCAAAAATACATTCAGTGATGCCCACTAGGATATATTTTCCCAACATTTAGCTTGGAATACGTGTCCCTTACCCGTGGTCTTATTTTTCCTGTATTAACTTTTATTACATGAACTTTTCAATAGGGTTGTTACAGAATGCTCCCCCATGGGGAACACCATCCTCAGTGTTAAACCACACCAAGACCTCAGCAAAACCACTGAACCAAACATATTTCCCATGGAGCTTTATAATTTACCTTGATGTAGTATTTACAATCAAGAACCTACGCAGAAGAAAAACATCATGACAACATGACAAGATAATAACCATACCACTTATTGGAGCTTTATACTTAGCTCATGGCAGTATTTACATCTATATACATATACATATTCAAATATCAAAATGTCAGCAAAAAATATGCCAAACATAAACCAACATCAAACCAAAATTGCTTTGCCTCAACTGGAAAACAATGAAGGATATAGGGCTCGCATCTAATCTGCCATCTCCCATGTAGCTTCTTTAGGCACAAAGTTCTTCCACTTCACTTTAACTTGCTCTATGGCTTTGTTCTTGAGCATGAGATGTTTCCGCTACAATATGCATTGAGGCTCCAGCAAGAACTCTCCTTCTTGCTTGACCTGCAATACAGAGCAATCAATAACATGATTAACATCCTTTATATACTTCTTAAGCAATGAAATATGGAAAACATCATGGAATTTCACTATTGGAGGCAGTGCAAGTTGATATGTCACTGGTCCAATCCTCTCAAGGATCTCAAAAGGCCCACAATACCATAGTGCCAACTTGGCACATGAACCAATCTTGAAAGAGATTTTCTCGGGCTTGATGTGCAAATAAACATGCTCCTTAACCTGAAACTCTTTGAACACCCTGTGTTGATATGCATAACTCTTCTTTCTATCTTGTGTTGCCTTTATATTCTTCTTTATAACCTGCATTTCTTGCTCCATGTTTGTCAACATGTCCAATCTAATAAGTACCTTATTCACTGGAACACTCTAGCTAATGGGAGTGTTACAACTCCATCCATAAAATTCCTTGAAAGGACTCATCCTCAATGACTCATGATAACCATTATTGTATGAAAACTCCACCAATGGAAGATACGCCTCCCATTTCCTTTGGTGGTGCATCACACACATCCTCAGCATATCTTCCAAGATCTTGTTGACTTTCTCTATTAACCATATTTCTACGGATGATAAGATGTACTGAAGGCCAACTCTGTACCCAAGTCTGCAAATAGATCCTTCCAAAACTTGGAAGTGAACTTTACATCGTTGTCTGACACAATCTTCTTTGGAATACCATGTAGTCTCATTATCTCTCTGATGAACACCTGTGTTACCTCACTAGCTGAATATGTAGTCTTTACTAGAAGGAAGTGACCTACCTTTCTCAACTTGTCAACCACGACCATAATATAATATTGTTTCTTCACTGTCCTTGGAGGACCTGTGATTAAATCCATGGAAATGAACTCCCATTTCTATTTTGTAATCGCAATATGCTATAATATACCACCTAGATGCTTACATTCTGCCTTTACATGCTAAAAGTCTAAACATCTAGCCACGAACTAAGCCACTTCCTCATTAGGGGGCTTTTGAGGTCTAAAATGGGCCTCCTAAGGAAATTATAAAATAATAGTGGATATAATAAAATGAGATTTTATTACATAATCAAATTTTAGAGGGAATAAAAAAGTTATTTTTTCAACTCGTATTTTCAACTTATCTCCCTATGGGTTTACTCAAATTTCGATTGGGAACACTCATTGGATGCAGAATTTTATTCTTCATCCAAGGAGTACCCATGCTGCATACTTTTGATGGACCCTACTACATGAAAAATGAGAAATACAGGAAAAAAACTTGATTGCAAGCACATTTTTCATGTATTTCTCATTTTCCATGTAGTAGGTTCCATCGAAAGTATGCAACACGGGTACTCCTTGGATGAGGAATTGAATTTTGCATCCAACGAGTAGTCCCACTCAAAAATTTAGTAAAACCTTAAGGATATAAGTTGAAAATAAGAGTTGAAAAAGTTTTTTTATTGTTTTATTATTTTTTAATCTTTTTACATTTTTACTCCAAAAATTGTGAATCATCCCCCATGGTTGACATCATCATCTTGAATGCTATTGGTTCTTCTAAAGTTTATTTTGGTTGTACATTTTTCTTAGGAGGCCCATTTTAAACCTCAGATTCGGCCAATAGTAAAACTTCTTCACAGTCGTTAATGTCCTTTGATATCCTTAATGACTTGAATATAGTTTCACATGAAACTACCTCAAGATAATGTTCTTGAGCTCACGGAAATATGGCACATAGATCCTATCTCAAAATCTCACCAAGTCATCTACTATGAGACAATAGTCTGCATCCTGATCCCCTGAACTCGTGCATGTACTATGTTGTAACATGTTCATGATCTCCATGTATTTTTCATCCCGTTGTCTTGCTTGCAAGATCTTATCCTATAACTCTGTCTCATGGGAGCTTATGGCTTCTATATGATTTACAAGTACCTTCTTGCTAAGAGCATCTGCAACCCAGTTCTTCTTCCCTTTGATGTATTTGATCTCAAAGTCAAACTCGCTAAGGGTAGCCAACCATCTAGGTTGCCTGGAATTTAGATTCGGCTAGTCAAACAAATACCTCAACCCACTGTGATTGCTCATAAATGTAAACCTCCTTCCCATGAGTTAATGTCTCCACATATTCAATGCATGTATAATCACTGCTAGCTCAAGATCATGCCTTGGATAGTTATGCTCATGCTCATTTAGTTTTCGTGACTCATAACACACTATATGTCCTTCTTCCATGAGAACTCCACCAAGTCCCCTCTTGCAAGTATATGTACACACTACAAACTTCGTGTCTCAATCTGCAATATTTAGCACTAGTGCATGTGTCAACAATTGCTTGTGTTGCTCAAAACTATTTTCACATTCCGCCATGCATTTAAACTTCTTACCTCTTCGCTGCAATGATGTGATGGGATATGCAATTCATGATAAGTTCTTGATGAACCTCCTGTAGCGACTTTCCAATCCCATGAATGATCTCACCTCATCTACATTCTTAGGAGTAAACATTCCATGATGGCTCTTATCTTTTATGTATCTACTGCCATGCCTTTCTTGGAGACAACATGTCCCAAGTAGTGTACCTCAGTTTGAAAGAAGTTTCACTTGATAAGTTTAGCATATAATTGATGCTCTCTTAGCAATATCAACACTACTACTAAATTTTCAACATGTTCTTGCTAATTCTTAGAATATACTAGTATGTCATCAATGAATACAATAACAATGTAACAACCCTCCCTTGTGTGTCAAACTTTGCGAACCTAAACTGGGAAAAGCTAGGTGTGATGTGTAAGATGAAAAGTAAGTACAATATGAAATAAATTAATTAATTAATAACTTGGAAAAGCGAGACACCAAGAGATCATATTCTTGCCAAATCCCATTGGTGAATGGGAAGGGATAATTGTTTCATGATAAAGATTCTAGATTTAATTCTAGATAAGATGGACAGATTGGAAATAAAAATCCATCGAGAAAAATATAAAACTTGTGTGGGCGAGAAAGGCATGATTTTATGAGGAAAATCCTCACGGAAGAGAAAGGCGATCTTTTCTGAGATAAGCCTAGGAAAATGGATAAAAAAGATCCTTTAAAGTGGGATGTCGCTAATAGAATCCATATCATGAAAGAGGGTGTTAAATACCCATTACATAGATCAATTGGAGGTAGTTGAACCATGGAAAGAACCTCGGCTCAGGGGTGAAAAAGAAGAGTTAGTTCTAAGGTTGAGTGGTGGTGCTCCGTTCTCCAAGTGTTGTCCTCTCTTCTGATTGAGCTGGATGCATATGCATAGGATGCTTTATATGTTGATTCTCACCCTCTATGTTGTAAATTCCTTTGGAAAATGTGAGATTGTGCTTGAGGTTTCCTTGTTATGAGAATGTTTGAATGATTTGCATGTGGCCATTATACATGCATAGATTTATCTGTGAGATGATTTTAGGTGGTTGCATGTGACAATTATGGCACCTTAATGTAACCCAACTGAAATTTATTAAAGAAACATAATATGTGGAGTAATGGTGTTATCCTGTCTTTTGTTAAGATAGTAAGTAATCGTGTTTGAGCCACTATGAAAATTTGTTAACTATGGATAACGTTCAACTATACAAACCAGGGTGTAGCTTATTTATGTTATGTATTCCATGTTGTTCTTTTGACTACATGTGCATCATCCCTCAGATACACCTGGTAACCTTACATGCAATTGTGGCAGTAGGAATTATTGATTATGTATGATGAATGATTTTGGTTGAAATAGTATGAGTTGCTTCCATTATGGATCACTTAGTTATTATCCATATTCCATAGGTTATAAGTCAGTGATACTTTCAACTATGACAGTAGGACTATGAATATGTTATATGGCAAGGCTAGCTTCAGTATTTATGACATTATCACCAGGAAAGAAACTTGAATGTTGGATCTTGAGTGGTCATGATGATTCCTCCTCTGTGAAGTGATGTATGTAGGAGTAGAACCACCTATGTTAGGTTTTTTATGAGATAGTTCTAGTTAAAACTAAACGTAATCCAAGCTAAAATTAGTAGCGAAACCCAATATGATGACTTTAATAATGTGGCTAGGAGGTATTTTCTAGTAGTATGTGATTTTATTAATAGGGTGTTGAAGAGGTATGTTACAAATGGTATCAGATCCAAGTTCAAACACTTAGGCTTATGGACCAATCCACCTCCGTAGAGTTTTACTTGACAGGTTTTAATTATAAAATTTCGATAAGAAAAATAACCCATAAGCCATAAGGTAGAAATTAAATAAGTTGGAGGAGAAATTAGAAGCTAGGCCATGTAAATTTTATAATAATATAACTAGCCTTTGCCGAGAAGGCTACGAGTCTAGTAATGTTTTTGATTGCCTTATAGATTCTTTAATGAGCATGCTTAGATGGGGATGGAGTCTTTACTGAGGCATGAGAATTAAATTCTGGGATATTTCTCGATGATATAGGCCATCAATGTCATTGTTGTGCCATGAAATTCTAAACAATGGGTCAGCACCCATGTCATTGTTGCACCATGAAATTCTAAACAATGGATTAGCTATTAGCTTGTCCCTAAAAGGTTATGAAAATTAGTGTATGAAATGACTAGGTTGTAGATTGGTTAAAATTTCTTTCCATATTGGCACTTAGCGAGTTTCAATGACAACATATGTAAATCACATATCACGAAGGAATACTATTTTTTTTTACGCGAGGATTGATTAATGAACTCAATTAACAAATGGAAGGAATACAATGTACAATGATAATGATCTTAAGCTTTGTAATTCTATTAAATTAGAGTTGGACATTGCATTCGGTTGGGAATTTGATGGGCCTCTAAATTAGACATAAATTAAGGCCCATGCCTCTAAATTAAACATAAATTAAGGCCCATATAACCATCCTTCAACATATTAAACCTCTCAATTTTCATTAGATATAGTATTTTTAACTTTAATATGTTCATTAGGAAGGTTTATGAATAATTGCATATTTGTGCCTAATATTATTTATTTTTGCAGAATATTATGAGAATATTGGGCAAATTATGAAGATATGGGGGAGGAGATAATTTAGGGACTTTCTCCCTACCATAGGAGGATCAATATCAAATAATAAATCAACAAGATGTTATGGAATTATGGCACAGAATGTCGAACTCCAATGATTGAGAAAATCTAGGAATGTGTTCCCTGTCATTTAATGCGGATTTCTAATATTGGGAACCGGATCCACTAATCAAGGTATTTTTGTGGGAAAATCTTCCTCATTTCATGGGGAATGATTCCTAATCATTTTTTATAAGTACAAAGTCGAGTTTTCCTCCAGGAGTGGATTTTTATTATTCTTATTGTGGAGAGAACTCGTATTTTTACAACTCTATTGTATTTTCTTGCAGGGATGTAATTGTATTGATGGAAATAATGAAGATTGGTGTCATGTTCAGCTTCTAAGTCTTCATTTCCTCCATACAACTCTGAGTATCCTTGGGCTTGGCCATCCCAGGATCCTTAGAGCCCTTTTGTATCATTTTCTTTTCTTCTTGTCACTTCTTATTCACATGCATCTCTTGTTCTTATGTCTTTCTATTTCTGCATTTAGTATTAATGATTTCTTGTTGTAGGATTAGGTTAAATGATTAATGTAAGTTATTTTTTCAGGGTCACAAGCATCATTTCATCCTTGGAAAATATTTGGAAGGTCATAGTAATCATTGAGTTGCTTGGATTAGTTTGCTTATTCCCAAATCTAGATTTCTAGAATTCCTTTGTGGCAAATAGCAGCAAATTTCTACTACTTTTTAGAGCATGCTAATGAGCTTCAATAAAGTTGATTCCACTTGAATTAGATCAAAAAAATGTTCTAGTTAATAAAAAACAATTACTCCATTGCATTATCACTTTATTAGGTTATGCATTTGATAGATTTACTAACTCAATAGTTCCCAAATTTCTAGATTTTAGACTAGTAATTTTCCATTATTTAATAAATCTTGCCCATGTATAGATGAATTTGTGGATATATGCAAACACTAATGTGTGATGTTTTAGGATCTTCTAAATTTCAAGGATACATCATCCAAGCCTCATCCACCCATGTCACCAAAATCCACTAAAATCTCAATCCGAATTCTTGTTTTATAAGCAAAAATTGCCATTTCCATTGAGAAAATCTACCCATCTTGAAGCCCTTGATTGAGTTCTGGGTAGTTTCCAACACCTCCATGCCTTATTCTTCCATTATCTACCTTTCACAAGCTCCATTCCACCTTCTATACCACTTCCTAAGCTTTCGGCATGCTTTTTGTAATAAAACGGGGTATCATGTAGACATCCTGTAGGAACTAGTACATCTTGTAAGAAATCCTGTAGTAGCATGTTTTGAGATCGAATTGAGAAAAATAATCATTTAAGCTAGGATTAGGCCTCTACTTGACCTCCAAGCCATCAAAACTATTATACCCCTCTTCCTCCACACCTATCTCCTGCCAAAGAACAAGGAAATATTAGCATTTGCATTTATAAAATGAAAAGATAAAGAAAAATAGTTCTTTTTATTTCTTAATTAGCACATGCATGCAACAATTAATACTCCCTAGATCAGATTCCATGCTTAATTAGTTTAAATCATCACATGTGATCAATAGGGTTGAGTTAGGTTTCTTTTACATTTAGTCCATGCTCTTTATATAATTAGGATATATTTCTTTCCTTGTACTTTATTTCTTGCAATAGATTAGGATTTCCATTTCGTGCAAGTCATTTTATGCAATTAGTTTAGGATTTGATTTCAGTACATACACTACATTACATCATGACAGCAAAGGAAAGACACAATGTATGTTGCACATATAGTGTCAATGCCTCTTAAGTTTGTACGAACCCCATGTTGATAATTAAAGTTGGTAGCCTTGGGAGTTGCAACATTCTTGTTGCAATATCGAGGCTCATCAAATTGTCAATTGCAGTGGCATCGAACAAATTGGGTACTTCACCTAACACCGTATATTCGTGAGCGATGAAAACCACTATCTTTTCTCTCACGTAGATGGAAATGGTTTTATTACCAATCTTAATGGTTAGATAACTGTAAAATCTTCTTGTGTGTGCTCAGCTTGAAAGCTGGGGAATTTTCGGGTTCTATACCTTCAAAGGGTGATGCAAATCAATCTTACCATTTAAAAAAAAAACTTCCTACCACCCTTACAGCATCTATGTCAGAGTTGAAGCTTTCTAGTTGAGAAGTCCAATAGGGAATTCATACTATCACCGGTATAGAATCACGGAAAGGGAGGCGTGATTCTGAACATTGCCTTTTGTGCAAACATCTAATTGAAATCCTTACACTATCGATGAATAGATTGACTTACTAAAGAATGATTTAAAAGCATGTTGATAGGTAAATTCAAGCGCCTTTGAGCTTTAAAGAATGTTTTAAAAACATGTGGATAGAGCAACACCACCCTTCAAAGCACAAAACTACATAATATATTTCCCTTTCAACGTCACCCTCTCCAGTCTTGTTGATTGATGAACTATAGACAGTTACAGGGGGATAGAGTTACCCCAAAAATGAGTAGAGGATCATGCGTGACATGCTGGAAAAGTAGACAGTGAAGAACTAATGTATCATTGTGTGGATTCTATAATAAAGATAGGGATGATATTAAATGGATTGTGTATATAGATTAATGAGATAAGAGTTATCTATAACCATTCTCTAACTGTCATGGTTGTATAAGCCTTGCCGACGTGGAGGCGGCGGTTTTTATTTTTAGGATAAAAGTATGGCCAAGCCGTAGGATTTTTAGTCATGATGAAAATGGAATTAAGGAAAGTTTGCGGGGAAAGAAACATAGTTAATGTAAGATCTTTCTACTACTAGTTGCTTTAAAAGCATCACCGCACTGGAAAATTGTTGTTTCCATAATTTCAACGATTGTTCTCTTTCATTTCACCAAATCTCTCCCATTGAGGATTCACAAATACTTTATCTCCGAAAATGAAATTCACAGGGATAAGGTTTATCCTAACCTCCATATTCCAGCATAATTATTTCTCTAACTTTCCTATACATTGGAGGCTACACAAAGATTGGGATCGACAAATCTTGTTAAGTTCTTCAAAGCAGAGTGTAGAAGCACGTGTTGTCTTGATGTTGAAAGTTTTTCGTTTCGATGTTTTTGTGGGTCTTTAATGTCCTGCAAGTTCTATACATAATAGGGTTAGCTTTGAATCATCATCTGTGTATGCATGCAATGGGTGTTGATGGCCATTAATTTTGTAATTCCATAATTCTGCACTCCCAAGTTTCAGTTGTGCCAATATGTCTTTATGTTGAAAGATTCGACCATGGTGTGAAATGGTTTCCAAAATGGTAGAAGGAATGCATGACCTAGTTTATATGGATTCCAACGAGTATAGGTAGTTCCATCCTAATCAGCTATTGGAATCATGCTAAATGAATAATGTGATTGAATGATGTGGGTTTCAATTTTTTAATTCCTTGGACTGGCATTTGTTTTAGTTGGTTGGTATCTCACAATCGAAAGGTCGATGTCAGATGAGATGGCAGGTGAGCTTCGTGGTGAAGCGCCTCCATGCAAGCATTCACCCAATGAGGGGAGGGAATGTTTATAAGAGGCATCGTTTCCGAGTGACAAACTTATTGCTTGAAGTAGCATGATATCAAAAAGACTATTTCAAACTATTTCAAACCATAGAATTGGCATGGTCAATAAAATGGCCGACCTAGTTTTTGTTTACAGTTACTTGTGCATGGTCATGAATATGTTGCAATGTATAAAAGGTGATGTAATATTTAACTCGCAGTAGCTTGGATTCATATTTTTTCCCCTACCTAGCATTTTTGCGGTTTGGTATAAATTTACATCCCTGAGTTTCTCAAAGGCAGTATGTCTTCTCTCTTTGACAAGTAGGAATCCATATTGAAAATTTAATTAAAAGGGTGGAAATTTTTCTGTTAAAATAATTGAACTATTGGGAAAATTTGAAGCATTACATTATAATAAATTTGTGGATTCTCTAGAGATTTCTTTTGATTGTCATAGTGTTGTTGAAAACATTTGTTGCATCAAAACAACTGGGTAAATTTGTTGTAGTCCCTACAGATAAGAAATACAAGCCTTTAAAGTTATGGATTCGGTAAAAATCGTAAATGTTGATATAGAGGACAAATCTGAAAATGATTTTCTTTTGTAAATTCCTAGGTGTACTGAAATTCCTTACTAATTACAGGGTCATAGAATTCAAAACCGCCCACATATTTACGTGCGGGTATGACTATCATGTCTTTACCATGAGATGTAGTGGCATGCATCATGAAGTGATAGGGTTTAGGCATTTATTCGATCTCCTATGATCGCGACATCGAGCCTTCTGCTTGTCACCCTTACAAGCACCAATGGATTCAAATTTAATTACTTTCATTGAATTTGTGGATTTCGAGGCCATTTCCTGAAGTAGAAATGTAACTACATAAATGTTAAGCCTTTCTTTAGTCGCTGAAATAAAGAAGGTTGTGAGTGGTTCCTTAATTTTGAATCAAAGATGTTAAAATTAATACTGTATATCATAAGTTAAAAAGGATACAGTTCTGAATTATTATGCATAATTATTTTTAAGAAGATAGTATAAGACTGAATGACATGAGAACAATACATGTGAAAACAAACTGCAACATAAGAGTGTATAAATTCTTTCATTCCATGCACAAAAACAAAAAAAAAGAGGAATGTGAAGAATTATACTCAGAAGATTAATACAACCTTACAGATAGATGGCTTGCATATAGGGCTTAATTGGATGGTTACAAAGAGTTTCTCTAGTATGTTGTATGCATAGAACAATGACAAAGTAGAGAATTAACATTTTTATTAATGTTAATAAGTTACTCATATGGTGTCCCCTCGTAGATAAGCAGCTTAAAATTTTTATTATATATTGTGAAAGTTTTCAAAATTTAAGCTATGGTTAAATGTTGTTATGCAGACACAACGACTTTATATCATGATTGAAAAGTAATACTTGCAAATATGCATAGCAGAGCGGGATAGTTAAACAATTGGTAATCATGATAAACCAAGGTCATCATATTAATGTGATATTAAATCTTGATAACAACTAATGCATCTTTAAGAAGAATATGGGTACTTGAGTTGCACAAGTACATGTATGACTTGCAGGAATTACAATGAGCTGCATGGATATGTTTTCCTATATGAAGGAATCACAATTCTCACAAACTGAATTATAAGAAAATGAAGAGGAAAATTACCATGTATGTGGAAGAATATGTGGTGCATTTGACTCTGGTTAGATACCATAAAGGTCAAATATTAAACTATGTTTATCTTAAAAATCATTAAATGAAATTTTAAGTGAGTATCTATATATATGAGCAATGTAGAGATTAATCATTACACTTATGTTAAATATTCAAGCTTTTGGATAACTAAATCGCAAGAGGGAAGAGAGAATCCCTGGAAAACTATATTGGAATGAAAAAAATTGATTATTTCAATAAGTAATAGTGATTGGTGGATTTAATGATATGGTCATCATATCATTTTACTCATATTTAAAATTATATTCTAATATTAAATGCTTGCTATACAAGGGAAAGTTCAATAAAATACAAACTCATTGAGGTTTATTAGTAATAAGTCATCACCTTATTTTACCCATATCCAAAATCAAATTATGAGTTGTATGTTTTCTAATTAAGGCCATAACTTAAGGAAATTAAGTTATGCTTAAAAGATCCTAAGAAGGGATGGGAGATATGAAAGACAAGGCTTGTATGTAATATGAGACTAAGTACCTTAAAGTTGCCTTTCAAATTTAATGTGGTTGTGTTGATCAGTGCACATGTAGGTAATGATGTAGTTTACTTTGGATATGGTTTACCAATGGATGAATCATTTTAATAAGAAAATGTCCCAAATACACTTTAATGGAGGAAACAAAACCTTATTAGAAAATGATGCATAGTTAACTTAACATGCATAAGTTGGAACCTATGGGATTCCAGTTGAGAAAAAGCAAGAGGCATAAAGTACATGTCAGTCTAACCGAAACTAGGGTGACATTGTCGATTGAGTTCATAAATGTAATACAACATATTGTATACATATAAAGATCATACATTAATAATGAAATGATAAGAGGGTCAATGGACTGACACCAAAATTACATCCAGTGTACATACATAATCCAAAATTAGAAGCAATTCTTGGTGCTTCTTGGTTGATAATAGGAAGACTGTAATAAGATTAAGAGCACCTTTTCCATAGCTCACTCAAATCTTGATGTGTGAAGCCTTGCAACTTAAGCTGCACTTTAAAGAGCATATCCATCTAGATACAAATGGAGTTCTATTAATATCTCCCAGAAGAGAAACTAGGAGAAAGGTGCTTTGAGTAGGATGATTGAAGGCTTACAATTATACCTTTTGAAGAAATTGATAAGGGAATAATGGTCAGTAGGTTTCTACTTAGCTGACCAAATTATACTTAAAAATTGGACATGATTGGGTTTGATGCATTAGAACAATTTAAGGCAGCCTAATGATTGTTGCATAAACCACGCAGGAATTCATATTAATAAAATTGACAACTGTTCTCTTTGTTTTAAGGGTGAATTAATGTGTTAACATGTAAACACCCTAGGGTCCTACCCTCGCATAAAAATCTGTGAGGTTGAAAATATTTTAGCTCTCATCTATAAGTCATATATGGGAGATATTTGCATGTGCATATTGTTTATTGAATGGGGGTTAGACCTACACAGAATTCAGCATAGCCAATAGGGAGTTGGAAGAATTACAAAAAGAGCCATAGTAAATCATATGACATGATTTGTTTAAGCGTGGAATAGTTGTTAAGTACCAACCAAATTTGTTCTTGGTTAAAGACAATCTAAGATGGTTATTATACTTCAAATAGTTATGGTAGACTGAGTATCATAGTAATAGTCTGCTTTATGATTAAGCAGGAGGTATATTCCATTGTTGTTAAAACCTTGTCCAGATGAATGATTTAATCCCAAAACTAAAATTTATGGGTATGATAAGTTGTAGTATGCATGATTATTGTTATGATACTAGTTGTTGATGTTGATATTGTTGCAACCACATGACATAGGAAAATTATTGCTAAATAAAAGCGCTTGAATAGTGTGACATAAAACTTTCATTGGTTGTAGAAATGGAACATGTCCATGAAATTCCATATAAACTGAGCACAGTTTGTTCCACTTACTTAAAGGTAAAGAAAGAAATTTTTGGCATAATACTAACATGGCTGGAAAACATGTGGATGAAATATATGTCATGCAGATGATGCTATGGACATTTGTATGATGTATGAGTGGTACAGATGGTACTATGTACAAGAAATACATATGGTACCACTATGAATGCATGTATTGCAGGATAGTATATGCCAATCATTAGAACCAAAGTAAAATGGAAAACATGTACACCATCCAGCAGAGTAGTCCAGATAGATGTGATGGTCGTTATAGCCAGTAAACAAGAAAGTTCAGTCTAATATCCTATGGAGTAGTCCACAATGACGAGACAACAATGATAACCAATACAACACATTCCCAAGAATGTAAGTACTAAAACAACTGAAATAGTTGAACTATCTTAGTATAGGTGAAATAAACATTCATTACAAATGTCAAAAAAAATAGTCTTACTAACATCTACAAAACATGCATGAAAATGTGTTATCCTTAACAGGCTTATGTATTAAGAAAAATTTCTAAGACACATTTGTACACCATACATCACTAGTTCTAGTAGTGGGACATTGGATCCACTCCTCACTCCTCAAAGAATTGGTTGAAACTCTCAAGGCTATGAGGGAGGAGCTAAGGTGAATACTTCCTTGCTCATACAATGGGAGGGGTATATATAACCAAGGGTGATGCTTGACACTTGTGACTCTCAGACTACCCTCATGACCATTCAACTTCCTATGACTTTTCAACTGACACGACTCTTCATATTCATGTGTGTGTCCATTGGAATTTAACTTTACATTACATTCGGTTACAACAGATATGCCCATAGTAGGGATGTGTCCCTGACAAGTCATGAAACAACTTGACATGACATTGTTGACATGGACTAGCTGGTTGTGGTGGTAATGTCAAGTTGTTGTTGTTGCTAAGTGATGGATGTGCTCTTGGATGTGCTTTGTATTTTCCTCCACGTGGCTTGATGTTGTGGGGGTCTTCAATGGCCTTGGTCTTGTAAGATGGTTACATGCATGTGTTCCTTTCACTTGATCTTTGATGATATTCTTTCGTCTATCTAGCTACAAGTAAGTCTTCTAGCATGTGCATTGCTCCTTCATCTCGTTCATCATTTCATCATGATCTATCGATGTACATGTTCCTACAATTCACTCATGATGGGATGACATCAAATTAAAATCCTCCTAGTCTAATATGGTGCATTTCCTTCCATGGTATGGGCCCAAGATAGATGACAGACTGGGAAGAGGGCCCAGTAACTATGCATTACACAGTTCTAGGCGATATGGAGAGCGACTGGTCACTAAGACTACACATAGCATAGCTCAGGCTTGGATGAGGAACTACGTGGCACGATCTTCATTGTTGGGGAAAAATGCACAAAGGCTACTAGGAAGAAAGATTGCATAGTTGAGGACACCTATGACAACTGCAAGGTGGGACCCTGAGGGGCACATCTGTGTAGTTTCCTGAGGGAAGACAAGGTACGACAATAGAGGGACCAGAGGACATTTCTACGTAGTTTCTGAGAATAGTGAGTCTCAGTTGTGGGAGGTCACTGGGAAGACACATATGTGTAGTTTATAGGAGCATTGTAGGTTGAGGTATCTGCACATTGCAATGTTCCAGTAGGTAGGGAGGAGGTTTGATGATTGATATTTACGAAGTGCATAGTTCAGGTCAGTCTCTGAGGTAGTTTTTGCACAATTCTAGAAAGGAAGGCAGGTTGCTCACCTCTGCGATTGCACAGTGCAAGTGTCTCAAAGGAAAACCTCAAGCACTACACAGTTCTAGGTAGCATAGCATCATCACTAAGGGTTGAGACTGTACAGTGTAGCCTAGTCAAGGTTCGGTGAGAGGGGGCGTTGTCTGGTCAGAAGGATTTTAGGGAAAATGGCTAGGTGTGGGAAGAAAGGTGAGAGGGGGGCTTGTCTGGTTGGAAGGATTTTAAGGAAAATGGTTATGTGTGGGAAGAAAGTGTACTTGTGAAGACTCGAAATTATGATCAGACACTTAGCATACTTCAACAACATGTCAACGTTGATCACTAGGATAACAACCTGAAGTATTTCCATCTATGAGACTGTCTAGAGCTAAAAGAGACAAGTGCGACACTTAGGATAGACCTTCAGAAAATCATGACGACACTTGCACGATAGTGCTTACAACTTTGTGTATGAGTGTGACATATGTATACATAGCTAGGACAACTAGAAAACACAAAGAAAAACCTTCAAAATCACCTGAATAGGACCACAAGTAATGAAAAAGCAATTAATATGCCAAAAGATGATAGTTGGTCAAACAAGAAAAAGGGGTCAAAAGACTCAAAGGGAGCTCACTAAATGAGCTCGAGTTTTTGCAACAATAAAGAAAAAAAAGGAAGGCTCTAAAAATTAAGTGCAAGCCAAAATTTTGGAGGGTGTTGCTGGCACTACAATAGACTCTTATGGCACCCACACATAAACGAAAATCCAAATGAAGAGGTCAGCCTCCACTTCTCAAGGACAACCAATGAAATGTGATTGAACCCAATATATATGACTCGTACAATATAAGACATGTCTTGTGCATGAAGTCAATTCTTATATTAGTTTCCAACAAAGGACAATGTCATTATTGAGGATGTGGACATGGAGGTTTAGAACTTATGGGAAGGAAAAAATGTGATGGATATTATTGTGGTTCAGACAAGCTCCAGTTTTAGGAGAAGTTTAGTTCCTAGGACATCTTACTATGTCTTTAATATAGATTTGTTTTGCTCAAGAATTAGACATAAAAGGACTAAATCTAGTTCAATTACCCTACTGAGAGGTAAATCCAATTTTATACATGTGTAATATTTCATTCCAAAGTATTAATGTTTAGTGATGGTGGCCTACACACAAAGGATGTAGTTTCATTAATTCTTGAAGTATATGTGAAAGAAGAAATGCAAGAAAGAAACCAAGCACAGAGGGATAATTATAGAATCGTGTACTAAATTCTAGTAGAATCATGAAAAAGACGAAGGAAATAATATACAGAAACCATGGAGTTCATTTTAAGTAATTCAATCCCGCACATTATAGGTGCCATTTTCCATATCATAACATAGGTAAATATGTTATACAAGATTGAATCCAGCAGCTACAATTACATAAATTTATAAGAGGAAAGAGACACATGTGAAATGATAAACAAATATAGAATTACATATTGCACATCTCAATGCTTGGAATCACAAAAAACTACTTCATTGATCTTCAAAACAATATAAATCTCATAAGATTCATAAACTTGCAGAACAATTACCACCTGTGGAATAGAAAATCAAACCCTTACTGATGAGTTATTCTTCCCTTTTATAGGGAGAGTCAAAGAAAAACAATTACAAACACATCTTGAAGTGCTACAGTTGTCTAAGCTATGCAGTTGTGAGAGTGTGCCACTCGCCTAGTTGTCCTAAATATTACATATGAGATTTGATTCCTTATTGAAAATAAAATATTTACAGTTTACAAAATGACAATGATATGTCATGATTTCCAAATTAGAAAAATCCTCATTGCTGGCTCACTTGATCTTTTGAGGTTGGCCCAAGCACCACTGTTCAGACTCATGGTGGGTTAGAAAACTAATCACATCTTTGCCAGAGCACTGGCTCTAGTGTAGGAGCACGAAATAAAGTATCATATCCTATCTTTATATTGGTAAGCTTGATGTAATTGGGGTTATTAAAATAAAGGTCTTCACTAGCCAAAGTAGTTGGAAATCCCTCTTAAGGTAGTTGACTATAGTCCTACCCTTGAGAGTGGTAATATTTTTATGATAAGAGACTACCTTACTCTTGGCCTCCACTAATAGCTGCTCATACTGCTCCCATGGAAGCAAATTTCCTTAGAGTTCTTGATGGCTAGGTAACCCTATGCTGATTCTCTAATTAAATTTGAATTGAATGTAGTTACCAATTTGGTTAAATCAATCAAACACTCCTTAATTTTATCCCTCACTCCTTCTGCTACTTTAGTAACCTCCATGATTTCTCCTATCCTATATATGATGTTCATGGCTTGTAGGTAATTGGTTGATTTCTCATACAGATATCTAATAAAATTTTCTACAGCCCCGACATTTCTAGCATATTCATTTTTGTTTGATAGGATGAAGAATTCAATATCCTTGACTGCAGCCTTTTTTCCACCAACTAAGTTCATTTGTTCCCATATCTTCTTCATTTCAGAAATAATTTCATCCTAGATTAGTTTCCTAGCTTCAATGAGGGACATGTTTCATTTCAATATATTCCTCAGTCGTTTAATCTCATCTTGTGCCACTTGGTTCTTATTATTAATTTTCTCCACACTTGCCTAGGTGGACTGGAGTTGTTTCTCCTTATTTTCAAGAATGTGCTTGTTTTTGTCCATGTTGATCTATAACTTCTTAAGCTCGTTCTCCCATAACTAAAAATATGTGGGATCCTTGGTCAACTTCTTAGTAGGATTTTGGGGATTGTCTAGAATAATCACAATGAAAATGAGGGATTCAATTCTTTTATAAACCTCTATAACTTGTTCTTTGAGGGCCACCAACTCATAATTTCTCTCTATTAGTTGTTTGGCCATGATTTCTTTTTCATTCTCCACCTGGGACAAGTCCTTTGCTTGCACATGCTCTATAACAAGCATCTTAAGTTGTTGCCTCAATAATTTGATTTTAGATTATGAACTCGTTATAATAGCTTCCTCAACAACTTTGTCATTTGGGTCTACCTAATGTTCCACAATAAGCTCCTTGTAGCTCTCAATTTGTAGATGGAGGGCCCTTGAATTGTCCTTCTCCTATTTTACCTTGATGGTAGTTTTCTCTTACAATTTCTCAGCCTTGCTAATGGTCAAGGTTCCCTTGCTCAACTCATTGTAGATCATCTCTCTCGCCTACCTATAAAAGTTGGCTTTCTCTTGCAAAGGGACACTTGCCATGTCTAAGGAAAAATCTATTGTCCTAAATTGTGATCCAGTTGGAATGGATTGTGCTGAAGGGTGGTATAGGGAAAACTTCATATGCTTTCTCTCCAGGTCCAAGGGATCCAAGAGCCTGGTTTGATATGGAACTGAATGGGAGGTATGTTGTGATAACATTTCATCTCTGAATTCCTTGTTCCTCTACTCTATCATTTTCCCTTCCTCCAAATTAGGGCCCATTATTGATGTACTTCTTGAGGAGCCAATAATTGATACCTCGGTTGAAATAGAAATGGAAGACTCCTGAGGATTTTCTCCTAATTTTCCTGGGTCAATTTGACCTAAATCTCCTGATCATTTTTCTCCTACATTTTATATTTCTTATTTGATGATGACTCCTCCACCATTGTATCTCATGCTTCATCGATGCTCCTTTTCTAAGTTTTCTCCTTGGTGGTTGGTGCCTCGACCTCCATCTTTGTATTGATAGGCCAAAAGTAAAAATTAGATTTCCATTCCAGCTTAGGTTTAGACTCATTTTCTTAAGCAGAGGCGTTAATTTCTCTCCTCCTCATAGATATGATACCATGGGGATCATAGTGCCAATCTTCTCCTAATTCAAAATTGAATTCTATTAGCATATTTTCAACTTGTTGGAAATATTGTATGGAGATCACAAGAAAGGGGCATATATTCATTCGAAGCTTGAACATATAACCCTTTTTAGCAAGGAAAAAGTTGATTTGGTCAGTGTTTAGGCATTTCCTGATGAACTCCAAAGTAAAAATCCTTATGAGAATAAACATAGGCAACTGTTATCGGGGAAGCTTAGACCCATATACTTTGATTTCTATATAGTATTCAAATACAAACTAGATGCCTACCATGGTATCCTTTTTGAGTTGTAGGAGTTCTCTCTATTGTGGCAGGAATTTAGGAGGGAGAAAATTTTTTAACAATCTTGTAGGTAATAGACATGAAGGTGGAAATGAATTCCGAAAACCTGTAATTGTTGGGTTTCTTCTTCATAGCACTATCCCAGTCAACTGCGAACTTTCTTTGTCTGTTGGTGCCTATAATGCTCAAGCCTAAGTAGTTGAAATGCTCCACCAGAGTATACAATAAAAGGTATACCAAAATAGAGTAGTATCTAAAGTAGGAGGCAAGGTAAAATTGGTTGCACTAGAACTTGATTGCCTCTGCTAAAAAGGAGGGAATGTCAAGGACAATATCTGATTTCATCATTGTCTATAAGAACCCTAAGGTTTCTTTGGAGACATTCATTGTCTCTTCCTCAACCAAAAGCAATAGAATAACAACCAAAATGGGTTGCAAAGCTTCTAAAAATAAGGAAATAGGAAAATTTCTGAACTGGTATGAAATTAGGTGTTTGGAGGCAGAATTAGCTGAAGAAAAACCTACTTCTCTCTAGATGAGAGTATATTGTAATTATAAAAGAGGGTGGTATCTGTAAAGTTCTCCAAATTTGGGTATTTTGGGTAAACAAAGGCATTTTGTATCACTTTTGGGGTAACCTCCATAATTTTCTCCCTAGTGGAGGAAATACAACAATTCTTCTCCTTAACATAGGTGGCCATAATCCAAGCCATGAATTCTGGGAAATGGTATATAGTTGGGGTGATTAGATAGTACAGCCCTAACTGAATGACTTGAAATGGGCCTTATTTTTTTAGGTGGCTTCCATAGAAGTCGAAACGAAGGTATAACAGGTTCAAAGGAATAAAAGGGTTGGCTTTGGGGTTTTTGACGTAACTTTCTTTAATTTAAACATCATGGCAATGATGCAAGGGGAATAACTACAGATTAACTGGTGACCAGAGGGAATTGGATGTTGTGGGAACAAGGAGGGTTGTACACTGGTCAAGAGTTAGGCGAATGGTGTTGCAAACAGGAAGAGAAATAGGAAACAAATCAATTTGAAATAGACCAATTTGAATTTCAATGATCAATTTATGGATAATTTTAGGTAGGAAAATAATGAGGTGATATGGAGGAGACATGTGGCAGAGTGAAAAGAAAGGGGGAGGGGTGATGAATCATAAAGTTTCATACATGTCGGACACACTCACTTGATGGTGGTCGTGACTACTAATGTGGTTGCCATACTGGCTTGACAAGTAGTGGGCCCATCTATCGTCCTCGAGCGGATTGCCTCGGTGGGTTTCGATATGGGGCTCAACCCCCTGAAATCCATCATAGTAATCGATCTTCCTATTCACTTTATTGACTCTGGCCTTACCGGGGGTAGGCGTTGGTTTAACAGTCGCACTCGTTAGCCCCCCGAAGTCTCTCTGATATTAGGTCACTCTAGGATGGATGGTGATATGCCCGATAACTGACCATTGTCTAACCAATATATTTTAAAAATGGGGGGTGGCCCACATCCCATCATCTCTTCTCCCTTTTTTCTTCCTTTTCTCTCTTCTTTATATCTCATACAGAGTTCCAAAAATCTTGTGAGTTGATGAACCAAAATAATTTACAATATAAGCAATTCAAGGAAAAACATAAGGGGTACAACATCAGCTCCTATTGGGTGTAACAACCCTGGTTAAAAATCCATGTAAAAAATATTAGACCATAGTTGATGGGACACGTATTCTAAGCTTAATGGTGGGAAAGTTATCTTAGTGGGTGTTCATTTGGTATATTATGGCTAAGGCAATGGAAAAGGCTTTGGAAAGGCAAGAGGAATTATTTGGAATTTATTTATGAAAATAATGGAAAATAGGAGAAAAGGAAGGTGAAAGGTCAGAAGTTGCATGCGAGGAGGAAATTGAAGGAAAATAATGGAAAATAAAGAAAATAGAGGTCTCATTGCTTAAAAGGCTTTTGAGTATCAGGGGGAAAGCTTTTTCTCAATTTTGGAGCTCTCTCATTATTCTCTCTCTCTCATACTCTTGGACACTTATAGTTTTCTTGGAGCACACTTGTAGGAGGGTGGAATACATGGAAGGAGCAAGCAGGGAAGAGAAATATCAAGTAGCTATAGTAGGATTGCTTGCAGGTATCGAATTGCATGTGTGTTTTCCTTTCTAGGTTTGGCATGCATGGTATTTCATGTGGTTCTTTTGCTATTATGGCATGTTTTTCTCGAGGTGTGACAATTTTTTCAGCCTAGCCTTTCCATTTCCTGATAGCCATGGTGTGATGGGGTTCTCATGTTTTGGTTGAGCTAGAATTCCAGACGGATTCAAAGTTGAGTGAGGTGGATGTCTGAATGATAGAACACATGTCCTAGTAACTCCTGAACCAAACTATGGGCTACGATAAAGTAAGATTTTGTGTTGCCTTAGTGGGCCTAGGAATCCTTGTCCGTGAATGGCGGGATATACAATAAAGCCAAGAGGTGGATTTCTTTGTGTTGGGTCTAGTAACCCCGTGATGGGATATACGGTAAATCCTAGAGAGTGGGTCTCAGTTTAGGGCATAGTGATTTGGTGTGGATTATGGTGAAGCCTGAGAGAGTAAGATGCAGGAAAATTCCTTACTGTATAGGTGGAGAAATCCAGTGGCATCCATGCTTGTTTGGCCTAGTGATCTGGTGGAGATCAAGGTAAATCCTACTATTACATGTTTATTGTGTTGGCCTAGTGATCCGGGATGGATTATGGTAAAGCCTAGTCTCTATCAATGAGGGTGAGGTGGTTTAGCCTCGAGATGTCCTGGTTGGCTCTTTTGGTTCGATTTCCACAATCATGCTTCGAATATGGCACAAGGGTGAATGGCTGAAGAGATATTTGGCTCAACCATTCTATGGTTGGTTGGAACATGGTAGTCCCATATCGGGTTGGATTTTGCACTCATAATAAGAGGTGCATTCATTGATCCTCAATATTTTTGTTACTATTATGCTAGTTATAAGCATGCATTATGACAATGATGTTGTATGTCTTTCCTCATGTTTTGATTGGTAAATGAATGAAAAAGGTGTCTACAACCTAATAGATGATAATGTTGCTAATGAGATAAGGGATCAATGCTTCTGAGAAATTCTCAAATAAGTATGACACCCCTATGCTTAAATGTGTTTTTTACGTGTGTAGATTGCATTAATGCCAAGTGTTTGGCAAAATATTAATCCCAATTGGGGATGGTCATGCATAGTCCTAGAGTTAGGCTTTGGTTTATTAGTCTTAATATCATGTGTTTAATTGATTCCAGAAGTTGCTGTAAGTTATTGGCAGTGGCCAAAATTCTGGGCTTAAAAAGTGCCTTAAATCTTGTGGACCCTAGCACAAGTTTGCTGGAAATAGTCCCTAGACGCAAGCATGCAGACTTGTGGGAATGTCTAAAACTCAATGGACGCTAGCATGCCCATATCATGGGAGAATATAGAGGTTTAATAGATTAAAACCTCAGTGGAACCCAAGGGCATGATACCTGAGTGGTTGGGATGGCTCGTGGGAGTGTTTTTACTGATGTGGAAGGTATGTTTAATGTGTTTCTGTTGATTCCACTTTCTTAAGGTTAACTAGGAGGTTGAATCATATCATAGTAGCATGTCATCACATGTTTACCCTGGTAGGTCAACTAATTGGGTAGATGTGGAAGGAGGGTTGCTACATAATGGTAGCAGAGTGGGTTGCACTCTCTTTCGGTCATATCTGATACCACAGAGTGGTGTTAGAGCATGGTTCACCCCTTGTACTGGATGTGCAGTGTGTTGGTCATGTATTCATGTTAGTTGCATATGTGTTTCTTTTGTTGTATTCCATGTACTTGTTGCATTTCCATGGTGTTGATCATAGTTATAGTGAAGTCGACATGTGAAGTTTGATTATGTCATTATTGAGATTCTTTAGCCATGATTGCATGTCATTTGTATATGCATTTGTTGTGCATGTCGGTGTCTATATGTTGTTATGCATGCATTGTCATGGTTATATATATGCATGTATAGTAGGTCAAATATGCATTGTGAGGTCATTGTATGTAATTAGGTCATCATGATGTTGTTGGTATGTTATGATGTTAATCTGTTAGTTGAGATTGAGCAGGAGATATAGATCACTAGAGTGAGATTGCAACACTAGACTTAGGGGTAAGAGAAGATCATCATGCAAGTATGTGGTTAATGGTTGTTATAATAATTTGGGTTACTTGTATACTTTTCATTCTATTGATGTTGTGGTTACATTCATGATAGATGCTAGTTGATTAATGTAGTCATATGCACACGTGTCGGATAGTCATGAGTGATAGTAACCCATGGTGGTATGCATTGATATTGTTGTTTTAGGTCAGATAAATTGATGATTATGTTATATGTTATTGGTGAGCATGTTATATGTTAACTTATTGTTGTTACTTGAGGATTATAGCAATAGCATTAATATCTTGATGTTATGTGTATCACACTAATTTGAATTGGTCTATGCAAAAGGTTAGCGTTATGAAATTCAGGTAAGAGTCTACTTATTTGTGACATTGTGTTGTACTAATCTAGATTGATCGTACATATGTGATTGTTAGGCATGAACAAAAGATGTTTATGAGCTTATGATGTGAACATGTTAATTAGTCATTTTATGGATATCGTGATATTATTGTGTTTGAGCTTATGTGTTGTGAAGTTATATCATGCTAATTTGGATTGATTGTGCAAACAAGATAACCTCCCTTGAGATACATTAAGGTATGAGCTTGCTTATGTCGTCTACTTTGTGATTAAATGTTTGATTATGCCATCTATTTGGTGTTTGATTGTTGGTGTCTATTATGTCATATATCTGTTGTTGAATGTTTGATTAATCACATTATATAAGTATGTGTCTATAAGGTTTCATCTAGAAATGATCGTGTTTTAACATGGTTTTACTCTGGCATATGTGTTGAGATAAATGACATGTACTTGAGTGTAGTAGATGACAGTTGTAACATTATTTCTGATAACTATGAGTTGACTATGGATTATGACACAATTGTTAGTCTTGGTAATGGTTGATTTCAAATTAGTAAATATGATGCCTTGATTTGTGGGACATGTCACTGACATGTGTGAGCAGTTGCAAGGAACTATGCTTGGTATTAGCATGACAAGATAACAGTTTATGTGTTTATATAACTAACACTTGGGTGATGTGATGGTACATAGTAAGCCTTGATTGAAACAAGTTAAAAAGGTTAAAGAAAGGAATTGGGCAAGAATTCCTTTGGCTGTGTTTGGAAACCCTAATTCCAAAAAATGAGTGCTTTGCATACAAGAACTCTTCTTAACTTGGATTTATTCTGACATTATGTGGGTATGTGTTATATTCATGGACATGTATTTGAGAGGTATAAAAATTGGTTTCTAGTTATAGGTAGATATATCAAGGGAATTGGAGTCCATTGAGACATGGCGTGGATGTGTTCGGTTACAAGGCAACATTCTTGGAACAACAAGATAAGCTAACTGGTGTATTGTTATGTTTATTTATGCACTGACAGTTATGTGTTTATGGCAGTATGATGTAGGGGATTGCATGGAAAAAGGAATTTCCATGAAATCTTAAAGAAGGCTCAGGTTGAGCTTTCCTTTGGAGGCTTTGGGAACCATGGGGATTGAGTCATGATGTTTGTTACTAGTATTGTGATTTTGGTCTCTTGTAATTTTTGTGCTTGATTGTAGCTTTGTTTAGGTCTTGCGTATGGCCATATTGCTTTGTTTGTGATGTCATATTATTATTGGTTTCCATGGTTTTCTCTTTCTTTCTTCTCGGTATTGCCTTTTATGTTTCGAGAGTCTTGGGAATTAGTTGGGAAAGTGTAAATTTAATGGAGCTCGATAAGAGCTTAATGAAACCCAACAGGTGATTTAAGGCCTGGATGAAGCTCAGTGTATGTATAAGGGAAGTTGAGGGAAAGCGTATGACAACTAGTTGGATTGGTTGGGTCCATTGAGGTAAATGGACGGTGATAGGATAGTCATGAGAAAGGAAAAAAGAGAGGTGAAGTAAATGGATCTAAGGTATCAGATGCCTTGGCTACGTTGAGAATGATTGTTCTCAATGTTGTGCATGGTGTGCACAGATAAAGAGAGTTCTCTTAACCTTGACCTTATGCTATCTGGTAATTATGTTATGATCAGGATTATGTTGATGTTTATATGTATATATCTATGTATGTTTGTATCTATGTCATTGTCTGAGAGGGTTATTAGGGATCATTCTTGTGGAGGAATGACTGCTTATGCAAGTGAATGTCATGAAACGATTCTTGGTTCATCAGGAATCACGTGGGAAGTGTAGCCTGAAAAATCTCTAAGTTCAGTATCATGTGGATATGAATTGTTATTATAATGCTGAGAGATACATCAACAAAATGAAAACAATGTGCTTTGCAGCATTCTAATATAAGCATGATTGGCATAGAGAAATTGGAACTAATCTTGCTTGGTAGAGGGAGTGTGGTTTTGGATGTGCAATGCTAATGTTGTGCATATGGTGTATATGTTGTACATGTTGCATCTGTGATGTTGTGTGCATGTGGTTCCATGTATATATCATGTGTGTACATGATGTCTATGCAATGTTATGTATAGTGTGGTATGTATAGTGTTGTGTGAATATTGCATATGCAGTGTTGGGTACAGATGGTGTTATGTACATGTTGAATATGCAATGTTGTGTACATATTGTACTGTGTGCATGATGGATATGTGGCATTATGTGCACATGGTGTTGTGCGCATGTTGGATACGTAGTGTTGTGTATAGATGATGCTATATACATGTTAGATATGAAGTGTTGTGTACATATAATGTTATGTACATTTTGGATATGTAGTGCTATGTACTTGTGGTGTTGTGAGCATGAAGTACAAGTGGTGTTATTTACTTAAGGTGTTCTGTGTATGATTGTACAACTGATGTTTTGTGCATGTGGTGTTGTGTACATGTTGTACAAGTGGTATTGTGTGCAAGTGGTGTTGTGTACATGTGGTGCCGTGTACATGTTGTGCATGTGGTACTGTGTACATGTGGCATTGTGTACACGTTGTACAGGTGGTGTCGTGTACATGTGGCATTTTGTACACATTGTTTAGGTGGTGTTGTGTACATGTGATGTTGTGCACATGTTGTGTAGGTGGTGCTATGTACAAGTGGTACTATGTACATGTTGTGCATAAGGTACTAGTGTACATGTAGTATTGTGCGCATGTTGTACATGTTGTGTTGCACGAATGTGGTACTATATATGTTCATGTGTAATTGTGGTATTGTGACATATGTATTTATTATGTTGTACTCTATGTACGTTTTTGTGATTGTGTTGTACACCTAATGTAGGAGTATGTATGTATTGTGTTGTACAATGGGTGTATGTATATGTATGTATTGTGTTGAGTCGTACACCGAGCGTAGTTGTGTGTACGTGTTGTGTTGTACACTGGATGTAGATGTATATGTTGTACGTCAGGTGTAGGTACATGTATTGGATGGTGTTGTATGTTATGTGTGGTTTTATGTGTGTGGTGCACACTATATGTATGTGCACATGGTTGAGGAGAAGGCACTAGGTCTTTTTAGGGTGTGGCAACCAATTTGGTGTGCATACAAAATAAGGACAAAGGTAGAAGCTAAGGATTTATTAAAGGATAAGTATCAATATTTTATTTCATTTTTATTATGCATGTGATCTACGGTTTTGGTCTATGATGATTACATGTCATCTATGACTCTGGTTTATGATGGTTACATGTGATTTATGATTTTGATCTATGATGGTTGTGTTTTGAGCTAACCTGATGTGATATGTTTATTCATGATGATTTGATCAAACAATTAGTTTGACTTATTGTGACATGAAGTAAACATGATTGAAAGTGTACTGTATTCACGAGATACCAATAAGGTATGATGTGAATTTATTTAAATTTATTTTAAATCTAATGGAAGTTATGTGCTTGGTACAGGAAGCACAGAAATTCCTAGTTGGGTGGTTGAAACTGACTACAAGAATTAACAGCAGCTGTGAAAGGAATTCGAACAAGCAACAATATGTTGGTAAAGTACTTCAGGAGCAGTGCTATTGTGGGACACTGATACCCAATAGTGTCCATTGATTTTCATGATCATGCTACGACCGATATACTGGTTTTGAGGTAGGTATATGCCTTGGTAGTTGACATTCTGATGCGAGGAAGCCTTGCCAAGGGATGGATTCCCCAGGATAGGGGATGTCAGGGAACTTGTAAGGTGAGTGACTGCACGAAAGGGGGTGATTGAATTGCTCGAGGGATTGTGTTGTAGACAAGGGAAGGTCGGGGATGGATTTGTTTTGGTCATTAACAACTATAATTGGAATCAAATGCACATTTGAGGTGCACCCTGGAACAATGAGTTGGCAACTATTCATTGAGAGGTCAAGTGGTGCAAGATTATAGCGTTGGATATTGGATACAAATTTGACTTTCGAAGAGGATTCTAGACTTCCTGGGGAGGATATGAATCCTAGTATTACTTTGAAGGTGGAGGTGTGAGCCTCTAGATTCCCTTGTTGCAGATGCAGGCATTGTATCCTTTTATTTGATGGTTGAGAAAATGTGTATATCATTGTAAATAATGTATCAAGATGGATTTATAAAGCTCCCTAGATAGTATGATTATTTGTTGGGTGAATAAAATTTGTATGTGTGTATATGTGGTTGCTATTGTAAACAATGTAACGAGTTGTGTTATTAAGCTCCAATAAACGATATGTTTGTCATGTTTTAGCAGATGGTCATTGTAAATATTGCAACGAGTTGTGTTATAAAGCTCCATGGGAAGTATGTTTTGTTTTCAGTAGTCTTGTTGGTTATAGGTGTCATTGAACATAGAGGGTTGTGTTTCCCCAAGGTGGAGGGTTCTGTAACAACCCTGGTTAAAAGTCCATGTAAAAAAATATAAGACCACGGTTGATGGGACACATATTCCAAGGTGAATAGTGGGAAAATCTTCCTACTAGCTGTTCATTTTGGTTATTATGGCTAAGGAAATTAGAAAAGGTAATGGCAAAGGATTGTGAAAAGCAAGAGGAATTATTTCGCATTTATTTATGAAAATAATGAAAAACAGGAGAAAGGAAGGTAAAAGGTCACAAGTTTCATGCGAGGAGGAAATTGAAGGAAAATAATGGAAAATTGAGAAAATAAAGGCCTCAAATAAAAAGGTTTTTAAGTATTAGTTAGCAAGTTTTTGCTTAGTTTTGGAGCTCTCTCATTATTATCTCTCTCTGTAGCATTGTTAGGTCTAGGGTTGTGTCCTGGTTTAGTAGAGAACCTCTGTGAGGAGGAACTGAGCCATGTTCTCGGTGAATGAATTGTTGTGAAGGAATTGTGTGGGGAATAGTGTGAAGGAATTGTTGTGCAGAGCGTCTGCTGTGAGAGAGTCTGTTGTATAGAGCTTCATTCTTGCGGCGAATATTGTTGTGTGAAAGTTGATGCTAGTCAATCAAGCGTGCAAGCCTATAGCTATCTGTTGGAACCGATGGAAAAATTACTTCACTGTCATCACCATGTTGCAGAGTGCCTTGGTATATTTATAGTGGTAAAATTATCTGTACTCTTGCCATTCTGTAATATGTGGTTCTGCAATATTTGTGAATTTTTTTTTTAAGGATTAAAAAAGGGAGCATAGCATATTGATGTTATAAAGAGTAATAAGAGCAAGTGGGGCTATAAGGAAAAAAAAATTAATATGATATTCAAGTTTGTTGTGTGGTGGTGTTTATAAGTGTGACCAAGAATATATGCTTTTTTTATAACTTGTTTTGAAATGATATTGGGAAGCCAAGAGTAAAGTAAAACTATTGTGTGATTCGAGGAGTGATAAGGTTTTCATAAGAAAAAGAAAATTTAAGTGATGAGAGGATTATTAAAAGGAAAAAGGAGTTTCCTTTTTTTAAAGTGAAGTTTAATATATAGAGGTTTTATTCTCTTTATGGTGAAAAATTATAAGATTTTATAATGATGTTTACATCATGAGATCACTTTGGATGTGGTGAATTTTGGTGCATTTGGATTTAGATTTGGTGGCATTTTGTTGATTAGAGAAAGTTTTTTTTTTCCATCATGTCAAATTTGTTGGCTGATACATTTTTGAATGAATCCACCAAATTTGATGCAGGAAATTATGTAAATTGGAAATTGAAGTTGCTCACTATTTTAGAAGGTTATAATTTTTGGTCCATTTTGAGTGGGGATGAGCCCAAACCTACTGTTGCAACTTTTATTCCAGATTATGAGAGAAGGGAGATGAAATCAAAGGTGTTGTTGCATATTTCTGTAAAGGAAAACATTATTCCTGACATCAGAGATTGAAAGACATCAAAGGAAACATGGGATATGCTGAAGGGTTTGTATGAAACAACAAATACAAAACAATCATGTTTTTGAAGACTAAGCTTTTATCTCTAAAAATGGAAGCAAATGAAAATATAAGCAATTTCATATCTCGTGTCAAAGGTTTAAGTGATCAGTTAGGAGATATTGGTGAAAAGGTGTCTAATACTGACTTAGTCACCATCACATTAAATTGGTTAGTGCAAGATTATCAAATTTTTGTTTCAATTCTTTTAACGAAAGAGAAGCCCCCTACATTTGATAAATTGACAAGAATTCTTCTACAAGAGGAGGAGAGGATGAAGAGCTTTAATTTGGGCTCTACTAGTTTAGATTTGGCATTGGTAGCTAAGGGCAAACATCCATACAGAGGCAAGCCATGGGACAAGAACAAAGGAGGCAAGTTTCAAGCAAAACAGAAAGGTATGACACAGTTTAAATTTCCAATCCATGATAAGAGAAATGATGATTGTTATTATTGTGACAAACCTGGGCATCATTCTAAAGATTGCTATAAAAGGAAATATAATGAGTCTAGGCAAAGAAACAGAAAGCGTAATGGAAATTTTGTGGACAAAGACACCTCAATCAATGATGGATTTAAAAATCTTAAATTGATTGTTTCTGATGTTGCACTGTCTGTGGAAAATGATGATGTGAATGCTTGGTTCATTGATTTTAGTACATCACTCCATATATCTTGTAATAAGGAGTGGTTTGATGAATATTATGAAAACATTGATGGAACATATGTTTATCTAGGAGATAGCAGATCACTTAAAGTTTAAGGTTATGGAGTAATAGGCGTGAATTTTCCTAATGGACAAGAGACACGGATCCATAATGTGATGTATGTTCCTAGTATCAAAAAGAATTTAATGTCTGTTTATACTATTGCTGACCAAGATTTGAAGGTGGACTTTGTTAAACAGTGTGTAGTGAAAGACATTCAAGATCAAGACAAGGTTATTGCCACAAGTACCAGAGTTGGAGACTCGTATAAGTTGGATGTGACCGGGAAAAGTCATCAAGAGGTAGAATCTTCAACAATATCAACAATAGCGTTATGGCATCAAAGATATTGAAATATAAATCATAATGATTTAATGCTACTTCAAAAGAACACAATGGTTCAAGGTCTTCTTGTCTTGAAGAATGATCATATTGAATGTGAAGAATTTATACTTGGCAAGCAACATAGGGAGGAATTTCCTATACATAAAGAAAAAAGGCAAAGGGAAATACTTGAATTAATTCATACTGATGTATGTGGTGCTATGCAAACTAGATCTATTGGTGGAGCATGGTATTTTCTTATTTTTGTGGATGATAGATCTAGGTATACATGGGTTTATTTCATAAGATAGAAGAGTGATGTTTTTGAGTACTTTAAAGAGTTTAAGAGTATGGTGGAAAAACAAACTAGCAATTGCATCAAAATTTTGAGATATGATCAGGGGGGAGAATACAAATCAAGAGAATTTAATCAATATTGTAAAATCAATGGGATTCTACAACAATTTATAGTGCCACATACACCTCAACAAAATGGTGTTGTTCAGAGGAAAAATAAAACACTAATTGAATGTGCACGTAATATGCTTCAAGTTAAAAATATATCTAATGGTTTTTGGGCTGAAGCCATTAATACTGTTATTTATTTGAAAAATAGGATTCCAACCAAACGTTTAGAGCTTAAAACACCTTTTGAAGCATTTTATGGGTAAAAACCAAAAGTGAGTCATTTAAGAGTTTTTGGTTGCAAGGCATTTGCTCATATTCCAAAATATGAAAGAAGAAAACTTGATGCATAGTTAATTAAGCACATATTTGTTAGTTATTGTGATGATCAGATAGCATACAATTTTTTTGATCCCAGTACTCATAGATTTCTTGCAAGTAGGGATGTGGTGTTTCATGAGAATGCAAATGAAGGTGATAAAATAATAATACTGGTGTATAGTATGATACTGATGATTATGTCAAATTAGATACAAGTGTTGAACATGAACAAGAAGAAGCATAGGAACAAGTACAAGTTCAAGAGCAAGGAGCATCAATCAGTCATGACAATCCATGAAGAGGAGAGGATACTCCACAAAGAAGAAAGAAAGATGAAAGCAGTGAAACTCCAAGAAGGTCATCACGTCAATGTCAGGTACCTGTAAGGTATAAATATTATGCATTAATGTCTCTTGTTATGAATGTTGTAGAACCTTCAAGCTATGAGGAAGCTAAAGAATATGAAGAATGCATAGATGCAATGAATGAAGAATGACACATGGGAATTAACAAAATTTCCTAAAATCAAAGTTCCCATAGGATGCAAATGGCTTTATAAATCAAAGCTTAATTCTGATGGAAGTATTGATAAGCATAAAGCTAGATTGGTTGCAAAATGATATTCACAAAAGGAGGGAATTGATTATGAATATACTTTTGCACCTGTAGCTAAGTTGAACACAATTGGAATCATGATTGCATTAGCTACAAAATATAATTCGAAAATGCATCAGCTAGATGTCAAATCTGCATTTTTGAATCGTTAGTTAAAAGGAGAAGTTTATTTGGTTCAGCGTGAAGGGTTTTTAAAACAAGGATAGGAGCATTTGGTTTGTAAGTTAAAGAAAGATTTATATCGTTGAAAACAAGCACCAAGATCTTGGTATGTGAAAATTGATTCTTTCTTTTATGAGAGAGGTTTTATGAGAAGCAAAAATGATCCTAACTTGTACATCAAGGAAGATGAAGGTGGGAATGTTGCTCTAATATATCTATATGTTGATGATCTTATCGTAACAGGAAATGCATGCAATTTGATTGAAGAAATTAAAATTCTGTTGTCACATGTATTTGAGATGAAGGATCTTGGTGAATTGAATTATTGTTTAGGTCTTGAAGTTTGGAAGGAATCTGGTAAGACATTAATCACACAAAGCAAGTATACAAGGGAAATCCTTAGAAGGTTCAATATGATTGAATGCATGGCAACATCTACTCCTTTAGAATAGAATGTCAAATTGTGCAGTGATGATGGAACCAAAGAGGTGAATGGAACTGTGTATCATCAACTGGTAAGAAGTCTGAACTATCTCACCACTACCAGGCTAGATATAGCATATTTTGTCAGCATACTTATTCAATTCATGGCTAAGCCTAGTGAAAGCCACTAGAAAGAAACAAAGAAAGTCCTTCGATATCTAAAAGGAACACTTACTTTTGATATTATGTATACTGATGAATTTGATGCTGAGTTGGTAGGTTATTCTGATTATGACTGGGTTGGAAATCTAGATGATAGGAAATCTACTACTAGATATGTGTTCAATATTGGTTCAGGAACAATATCATGGAGCAGTAAGAAACAATCAATTGTTTCCTTGTCATCCACTGAAGCTAAGTATAAAGCATTATGCAGTGCTACCTATGAAGCAATATGGCTTAGAAGGATACTTGAAGATGTTGGAGAAACACAACAAGCACCTACAATAATCAAACGTGACAATCAAAGCACTATCAAATTGTAATAAAAATGAAAATGTGGCTCACATATTCACCTAGCCTCTTGGAAAGGCTAAATTTGAAATGTGTAGAAGTAAGTTTTGCATTGTAGAAAATCCAAATTATGTTATAATCCTAGCTGAGACTTAGACCAGCAGGCAAGTTAACATGTAGAACGTGATTAAGGGGAGGTGCCAGGTATTAATCACGAATGATGTCGCTCACTGTTCAGATGGCACCGATCATTGTTCAACAATCAGCATAGTCGGCTAGTGTCAGTATCATTCGGCACAATTATTGTTCATCTGGAGCTGGAAATGTCTATAAATTGTGATATTTAGTAATGAACAAAACAAGCTTTGATTGTGGATTTTGTTCTCTAATAGATCGTAGGTGATAGCATGAACATCTTGATACACGAAGATCATAGAGCAACAACAGGTGATAACACGAAGGATAGCAAAATAGACTGGAGATTAGGGGAGGTTCACCATAAAAATCCACCACAAAAATTTATGAACCACCTCAGATCCACAAAGTTTCAGAGAGATCTATGAACCACCATAGATCCACTACAGAGATCACTGAGTCGGAGCTGAAGATATATATATATATATATACAAACCCACAACTAGATGTGAAACCACAAAGAGTGTTTACGACCTTAGAGATAAATGAGCTTTTATTTGAGAGGGATTTTATCCAAAATAGAATTACAATTTAATAATTTAAAAATAATAATTTAAAATAGAATTATAATTTAGGTATTTAAAAAAAACACACGATGAATTTTTGTTTTTGATCATGATGAATTTGTAACTTGTTGGAGCAGTGTGGGTAACGCTTAGGATCAAAAGCATGTCATTTTAAAAAAATGCCTCAACCACTCAATCTAGTCTTACCGTAATTTAAAATAAATATGGATAAGGTCCCACCATTATGAGTTAGAAGATTCACATTCATTAATTATTAGTTTATTATTAGATATCTAATTGATTCACATTGTCAAATATCAACATCTTAAATTAACATATAGTCATTGCAAAAAAATGTAACAAAGTAGTTTATTTGCATTAGTGAGGGAGAGTTATTTTTTTCCGAGACAATGTCTTCTTATTTCTTAGCTAAAGAAATTTCTATCTTGTCAATTTTTTCTATTATCTTTTCCATGCAAACTATAATCTCTTGCTAAGTGTAAGAATAGAAACTTTGCCTACTAGTGTTTTGACATGCCAAAAAAGATTGACAACTTGGATGTAAGTAATCTAGTGAGATTGAGTTGAAGAACCTATTTATGGGATCCATTGTCACATTTCCCTTTACACATGGTGGTTCTCAATGAATCTACCATCTTGTCTCACTTCCTCCTCAATTATTCATGGAACCACCTTAGGGATTGCTTCTAAATAACAAGGCATTGCTTAGTGTGAACATATTGAGCTTGAGCTAGAAGAGTGGAAAACAAATGACCTTCCTTGTATGCCAGTGACTATGTTTAGCAATTAAAGGAGTGGGGAAGGAAAAAAGGACTAGAGCAAGGAATGAAAGAACAACTCAAAGATAGTCTAAGGAGGAATGTTCTAGAGCAATAGAAAAAACCAACCCTTAAGGGAAAGACTTTTGAACCAAAAGGAGAAACCTAGCTAACATCCACAACTATTTCCTCCTAGGTAATCCAAAAAAGAGGAGGGTAACAACAAATCTTAGAAGGTGAGGGATAAAAAAAGAAATACATGAGACTCAAGCTAAAAGCTAGTGAGTGATTCATGGACTTGCAAGAGAGTTGACTAAGTATACATGAGAGTCTGAGACTTGAAACATAAACTAGAACACTTGCAAAGTGAAAACCAATCAAATTAAAATTATGGTAAAACCAAAGTACAAGGCCTTCCAAATGGAATCTGAAATAATCCACCTTTAACCCACATATCTAAATTGTGTCTAAGAACATTATTGCTAAAGGGAATGCCTCAAAGTGGCCACCCAAAACTACCTCCAATAAATGGAAATTACAATTGCAAAACCATAAGAAATGACATTTTTATTGAATTATAGTAAACTATATAACTCTCACACAACATTCCATCTAGCAACTTCCATGATAGTGTATATCAATTTAAAGTATTTTCCATCACATTGTCTTTATCCTCCATTTTATGTCATAATTCATTCTTTACTATCAAACCAAGTTATTAGAGTGTCTTTATCCTCCATTTTATGTCATAATTCGTTCTTTACTATCAAAACCAAAGAATATTTTCTCCTTGTAATAAAATCTTGTTTCTTAATCTCATAAATTCTTGTTATCAGTTTAGTATTATTTTTCATGTTTTTCATATTTTTATTTCATTAAATCAATGTAGTGTTTCTATTACGATTTATAACTTATAAATTAGATATAAAAAATTTAATCTTAAAATAGAAAGAATAATTACGATTTATAACTTATAATAGATAAAAAAAAAAAAAAAAAAAAAAAAAAAAAAAAAAAAAATCTTAAAATAGAAAAGATATTTTTGTTGATATTGTGGTTAGATTATTTGAAAAGAGTAATCTTCTCACTCTTCCTCTTCCATTTTAAATTTAAATAATCCATCAATAAACAAAATCCTACAAGTTTTTTATAAATTATCTTTTTTCTCAAATCCCTAGGGTTCTTCTTACTATGTTTAATGGAGTAAATTATTATTTGTGTTGTTTGTTCCGGGCATACGAAACTTAACACACATAGTATGAAAATCCTGCTTATAAGGCTTTCCCGAAACCACCAAACAAACCCGTTCAACTTTAGCCTTCTGGCTTTCCCGAAACCACCAAATAAACACGTTCAACTTTAGCCTTCAACGATAATATGTATACCATTCTATGATTTCATGGACTTAGAATGACGTAAACTACGTCATAGTTTAGGGTTAAAAGCCAAGGTATTAGAGCCTAAAATATGCTTCTTTGTGTCTAATGAGCTATGTACAATGCCATTGATTCTTGCCTACAAGTGAGATATGTAAATTATTTTCAGATTTTACACAGCAAGTATTGGTCTTAATATCCTAACATTAAACTTAAATATAAATCCAGCTAAATATTCATATTCACCGGTATAACATTCCCTACCTTCCCTTTTTTCCCTCGTTTTGTTCCCTCCAATCGTTTCATTTTCTTTCCCTCCAATCGTGTTGTCTGTATTGATGTTAATATTAATATAATTGAAAAAAAAAAGTTATATTCAGCCATGTCTAATTAATTAAATATCTCACGATGCCAAATTGGCAATTCATAAATATCTTATCTTATGTTGGGTGAGTTTTTGGAACTTGGGAATTTGGGTACCCGTGTTGGTAATGGCTAGAAGTTCCCCAAAATTTACAAGAAATGATTAATTAAATGTAATATTATATATAAAAAAATATAATAAAATAAAAAAAGTACTTTTTATTATATACTTCACATAATCAAAATTAATATTGAATAAAATATTACAATATAAATCATTTTAATATATTAAAATATATAAATATAATTTCTCATATATATATATATATATACTTTTTTGGGTGTTTTTCTCCCTAAGTCTCTCCCTTTTTTATATATAAAAGATTAAAATGTCAAGTTCATTATGACACATGACCCATTTTTGAAACAATCTAACTTAAAAATATAGAGGAACAGTTTTACATATGTTTCTCTAGTTATTCTTAAGGGAAAAAGTAAAGGAACTCTAATGTTTGAGCATTGACTGTTGCATACAATATGCACACAAAATATCCTGTGATATATATACATAAACAACAAAAGAAATACTAATCAGGATGACATCACAGATATTGCCCTTACATCGAGGTGCCTTAGGCTCATGTTTTGTGGACATTTCTGCATATTTCTGTACATAATTTGTATTCCTCAACCCTAGAAAACTTGGGAACTCCAAAAAAATATCTTCAAAATTCTTAAAACTTTCCCAAGCTCCCATACACTTTCAAAGCTTCCAAGAGCAGAGGAACCTTTGAAACCCATTTTCCAACTCTTGAGAGCCCGTGTAACAGAGAAAATATCCCTGCGAAAACATCAATACTGTACTGATTTCCATTAAATATGAGATATGCAAAACGAAAAACACTCAGCATCATAGCAATGTAGCCATTCTCTGGACTTATGAACACACATTACATTACTGTCATCGCCATATTTTGTCATTCTTGCGGTCCGTTTTTTTATTTTTGAGGAGTGTAGCTCCCAAAGATTCGCAGCAGAAAGCACGAGGGCATCTACGTTTCAATTATTGGAATCTTTGGCCGTTTCTGAAGTGTGACGAGGGCTCCGTAGTAATTGGAATCTCTGGTGGTCAAACGTCACCATCACCCTGAATGAGCGTCACGCTTCTAGTCCGTGAGTCGTGACAATTCTAGAAATTCACGTTGACCTAATCCAATTGGAGTTTCGGATGATCGGACGTGTTATTATCTTCATTTTAAGTTTACGTTCACGTAGTTAGTTTTAAGGTTGGTTATTTGTGATATGTTGTTAAAAAGATTCGAATTTATGGAAATAGTTGGTATTTATTAACTAATTTATATTTAAGTCAAGTCATCTTTATAAATAAAAGGTATAGTTTAATTTATAGAAAAAATAATTTATTTTTATTAGAATTTGGTAAAAAAAAATTAAAGCTGAAATTGTTTAATTTGTAGAATTTGTGTGCCTAAGGGGTTTTCTGAGTATTGAATCTATTTATGCATTCAAAAATGCATTTTAAACAACAAAAAATTACATTCTTTCTTGAAATTATTTTTCTTGATTTCTACAAAAAAAATCTATTTAATCTATAAATTAAACTACACTTAAATAACTAATACCCCTAACAAAAACCGGTTCTTCTTCTTATACCAAAACTAATTACTTGTACTTATTCTTCTTCTCTGTGCTTCTTTATAAAGGTGACCAGGAATATATGTTTTTTTTATAACTTGTTTTGAAATGATATTGGGAAGTCGAGAGTAAAGTAAAACTACTGTGTGATTCAAGGAGTGATAAGGTTTTCATAGGAAAAAGAAAATTTAAGTGGTGAGAGGATTATTAAAAGGAAAAAGGAGTTTTCTTTTTTTAAGTGAAGTTTAATATAGAGAGGTTTTATTTTCTTTATGGTGAAAAATTATGAGATTTTATGATGATGTTTACTTCATGAGATTACTTTGGATGTGGTGAATTTTGATGAATTTGGATTTAGATTTGGTGGTGTTTTGTTGATTGGAGAAAGTTTTTTTCCCATCATCTCAAATTTGTTGGTTGATACTTTTTTGATTGAATCCACCAAACTTGATGCAGGAAATTATGTGAATTGGAAATGTGTATGTGCGTATATGTGATTGCTATTGTATGTGAATTGGAAATGTGTATGTGCGTATATGTGATTGCTATTGTAAGTACTGTAATGAGTTTTGTTATCAAGCTCCAGTAAACGATATGTTTGTCATGTTTTAGCAGATAGTCATTATAAATACTGCAATGAGTTGTGTTATAAAGCTCCATGGGAAGTATGTTTTCTTTTCAGTAGTCTTGTTTCTTATAGGTGTCATTGAACACCGAGCACTGTGTTCCCCCAAGGTGGAGGGTTCTGTAACAACTCTGGTTAAAAATCCATGTAAAAAAGTATAAGACACGGTTGATGGTTGATGGGACACGTATTCCAAGGTGAATAGTGGGAAAATCTTCCTATTGGGTGTTCATTTGGGTTATTATGGCTAAGGAAATTGGCAAAGGTAATGGCAAAGGATTTAGAAAGGCAAGATGAATTATTTGGCATTTATTTATGAAAATAATGGAAAATAGGAGAAAAGGAAGGTGAAATGTCACAAGGTGCATGCAAGGAGAAAATTGAAGGAAAATAACGGAAAATGAAGAAAATAAAGGCCTTATTGATAAAAAAGCTTTTAAGTATTACTTAGCAAGTTTTTTCTCAGTTTTAGAGCTCTCTCATTATTATCTCTCTCTAGCATTGTTAGGTCTAGGGCTCTTTCCTTCTTTAGGACGAGAGAACCTCTGTGAAGAAGAACTAAGCCATGTTCTCGCTAAATTAAGTGTTGTGAAGGAATCACGTGAAGGAATTATTGTGCAGAGCGTCTGCTGTGAGAGAGTCTATTGTGCAGAGCATCATTCTTGAGGTGAATACTGTTGTGTGAAAGTTGATGCTAGTCAATCAAGCATCCAAGCCTATAGCTGTCTGTTGGAGCCGCGAGAAAAAATTGCTTCACTGTTATCACCATGTTGCAGAGTGCCTTGTTATATTTATAGTGGTAGAATTATATGTACTATTTCTATTTTGCAATATGCGGTTTTGCAATATTTGTGAAGTTTTTTTTAATGATATAGAAAGGGAGGAGAGCATATTGATGTTATAAAGAGTAATAAGAGCAAGTGGACTTATAAGAAAAAGAATTAATTTGATATTCAAGTTTGTTGTGCGGTAGTCTTTATAAAGGTGACCAGGAATATATGTTTTTTTATAACTTGTTTTGAAATGATATTGGGAAGCCTAGAGTAAAGTAAAACTATTGTGTGATTCAATGAGTGATAAGGTTTTCATAAGAGAAAGAAAATTTAAGTGGTCAGATGATTATTAAAAGGAAAAAGGAGTTTTCTTTTCTTAAAGTGAAGTTTAATATAAAGAGGTTTTATTCTCTTTATGGTGAAAAATTATGAGATTTTATGATGATGTTTACTTCATGAGATCACTTTGGATGTGGTGAATTTTGGTGCATTTGGATTTAGATTTGGTGGTGTTTTGTTCACTGGAGAAAGTTTTTTTTTCCATCATGTCAAATTTTTTGGCTGATACTTTTTTGGATGTATCTACCAAACTTGATGTAGGAAATGATGTGAATTGGAAATTCAAGTTGCTGGCTATTTTAGATGGTTATAATTTGTGGTCCATTGTGAGTGGGGATGAGCCGAAACCCATTGTTGCATCTTCTATTCTAGATTGGTAGACAAGGGAGATGAAAGCAAAGGTGTTGATGCGTATGTCCATAAAGGACAACATTATTCCTCACATCAGAGATTGCAAGACATCAAAGAAAACATGGGATATGCTAAAGGGTTTGTATGAAACAAAAAATAGAAACCAGATCTTGTTTTTGAAGACTAATCTTTTATCTCTAAAATGGAAGCAAATGAAAATATAAGAAATTTCATATCTCGTGTCAAAGATTTAAGTAATAAGTTAGGAGATATTGGTGAAAAGGTGTCTAGTACTCACTTAGTCACCATCACATTAAATGGCTTAGTGCAAGATTATCAAAATTTTGTTTCAAGTCTTTCAGCTGGAGAGAAGCCCCCTACATTTGATGAATTGACAGGAATTCTTCTACAAGAGGAGGAGAGGATGAAGAGCTTTAATTTGGGCTCTAGTAGTTTAGATTTGGTGTTGGTAGCCAAGGGCAACATCCATACAGAGGCAAGCCATGGGACAAGAACAAAGGTGTTGTAGATATAACCCAGAGATATTATAGATCTAACAAATATACCCAATAATAACAAGATAGAAATAGATAGAAATGCTTCTTTATTTATCAAACCCTTAAGGTAGGGCAACATACCACTTGTTGTAGATCTAACCCGAAAATATTATAGATCTAATATGAAAATATAATATAATGCAAATAAACCCAGAATAATATGAAATGATTCTTTATTATCAAACCCTTAAGGTAGGGCAACACCATACATTCACTCCTTAAGGAAGGAGAATACTCCACAAGCCATATGCCTGTTCATACAAGAACACTTCTCTTCATA
>APFE030358544.1:0-18343 GCA_000404065.3 Pinus taeda | reverse complement strand
TCCCTTACATGACATGGGTTAACCACCTTATTTATTACAATGGCCCATCCCATTATTACATTATTACCTTGGGTACCTCCCTCGATACCCCATATTACCCCCCCAAGGTATATAACATTCCACCCCCCTTAGCATGTTTCGTCCCCGAAACATGGGAAGAACACAAATAATAAGATCTACTCAAAAGAGTAGGCCACTGATACCATGCACGTGCATCTATCCATCCAAGAGAAAGGTGAACCCTCGATCTTGCTGGTGCCTCGCTCGCTTGAGATGGAAGTTGACCGTGGCCACTCTTCTGTGTTGTTGTGTAGTAGGTGGATCGTCTCTCCTTTGTATCCGTCATGTGACTACTTGGTTTCCATCTTGATGGTTGTCTTGCAGGGTGATGTGGGTGATGATATGTTGAAATTTTAACCCATGATGTCTTTTGCTTGACTTCACCCTGCTGTGCTGTTTGTTGTGGTGTCTTCTTTTTCAATATGAGTTCAACCACTGAGTCCTCCTTTGATGTATCAGCACCTGTAACCTTTTCTACTTCAGCCTCTGTTTGTGTCTGATTGTCAACCATCAACTGCTCATCATCTGATATGTCAGACCCTGGAACATCTTCTGCTTCAACCTCCTTGGACTCTACCGGTTTATTAATGGAAATATCTTGTAATGTAATTTTCTTCTTTTTATACCAAAGCTTCAGGAATTTCTTCTGTACATTAATATTGATAGTACCCACGGATTCCATCCAAGGATATCCTAAAACAACATCCATAGTATCCATCTCTGAACCATAAAAATCACCATGCAACACATATTTATCTATAGAAATCTTCAAATCCTTGTACACTTGAACATCCTTATTATCAACATGTGTATGTTCAATCTGTTTTGCTGGGACTTGCATTTTGTTTGCCAAATTAACACTGATAAAATTACGTTTACAACTAGGATTGATGGAAACAATGATATTCTCTTTCTGAAGCAATCCATGAATCTGTAATAAGGATATACCAGTAGGAAAAAGACCCACATGTTTCTCATTATCTTGTTGTCTGGCATGAGACCATCTCTCTAAAAGTAATTTTTCAAATTCTTCATCTGAAAGTTTGGTCAACTACTCGTGGTCAAGTGAATTCCACCATTTTTTAGCCTCATCTCTTATATCCATCCTCATTGTAATCTTCCAAAGTGTCGGAAATGTGGACTTGTATCTCTGTATGTATTCTTCAATAGTAGTACCATTATCATTTCCTGTAAAAAATTCCTTGCTAGAAGCCATGAAGGTTTGGAAAAAAATCACTTACTTGGCTAAAATTTGAAATTGTCATAGTTTCGTCAATATTGCTCAGAATCTCTATTATAACCTTTTTTTGGAAATGGAACAACCATTCTGCATCTGCCCATATGATAGAAATCTTGATTTAGACACTGGAATTTCAGATCTGCTCTGCTACTCTCCCACCGTCACCCAAAATTTCTGAAAAAAGAGCTGATTTTAAATCAGCGATATCTCCCTCATCCGGACTCCGATTCAACTGATTTTTTTTTTTTGAAATTAGGTGTTTTTTCACAAAGATTCCAGATCTACAATTATATTTTTCCAATCTGGTGCCAAGAGGTCTAGATCTGCGCCGCAAATTCGCTGCCCTGAAAAATTGTCTAGAACCCTACTGATTTTTAGATCAGCGATATCTCCTTCATCCGCACTCCGATTCGACTGATTTTTTTTTTGAAATCAGGTATTCTTTTATATAGAATCCAGAACTGCAATTATATTTTTCAGATCTTGCACCAAAATGTATAGTTCTGATCTGCAAACTCGTCGCCCTTGAAATCATGCAAAAATGAAAAAAAAAATTCCACTTTGGCCCAAGAAAGTGCTCTGATACCACTTATTGTAGATCTAACCCGGAATATTATAGATCTGATATGAAATATAAGATTATGCAAATAAACCCAAGAAATAATATAGAAATGCTTCTTTATTATCAAACCCTTATGGTAGGGTAACACCATACATTCACTCCTTAAGGAAGGAGAATACTCCACAAGCCATAGGCCTGTTCATACAATAATACTTCTCTTCATATCCCTCCATGTGGAGTCTCTAGCCTCTATATAGGCCTCATACATATAATACCATGCATCATTACCATGGTTTCCTCGTACCATCAACTAATACCATGGGTCCCTTACATTATTATTAACTACTTGTGGTCCCTTACATGACATGGGTTAACCACCTTATTTATTATTATGGCCCATCCCATTATTACATTATTACCTTGGGTACCTCCCTCGGTACCCCATATTACCCCCCCTAGGTATATAACAATATGGAAGCACCAACTTGTTGTATGCAGGTTCCAACCCACACTTAATAAGGAACTCAATGTTCTTTGTCGATGGGAACCACTCTGCATGATATCAACTATGTTCTTTGCTCACTCTACAGTGGCCCACTACTTTGATCAACAATAGTCACACAACAGCACACACACTCACACAGAGCTCTCCTCAACTCTCACTCACAACAATGTTTCTTCCCCCTACATTGTTCATTTTTTCTCCTTTGTTTTATTCCTTTGTTGCACACTAGTCAATGTTGCCTCTGATGCCCATCACTCTGCCATTCTTGCTACCCATGTGTGTACTCCTTCATGGCTCTCCATCCTGCTATTGTTGTCTTAGCCACTGTTGCCTCATTATCTAGTGAGAATGGGCATCTGAGTGATATCCATACTGAGAATTATTTCTCTGATGGTTCACATAGTACTTTTAAATGGCCTCCCTACACTTCATATAATTCAGTGAGGTGTGGACAGGAAGATCACGGATGGATTTCTTTCAACTCAAGATAGGCTCGATGCTCTACTCTGTGAATCAATCTAAACGAACCCATATTGATTCACCCTTAAATGGAAATATATATGGAGATGCAAAGCATTATGAATTAATTTTTTTTCTCCTTGCTTGGGACACCCATTGTCCGCTTAACACTCATTTCTCAAACACATTAAAAAGTGACTTCATTTAATATTAGACACTAATATTATGTTTAAAGTTAAAATAATTTCGTGCTTATGTAATAAAGTTCCCTTTGCACCCTCTTCTTTGGCTCATACCCTCTTTTGCATAGACTCACAACTCTATGTAGTTATTCTTTCCCACAACTAAATTTGTAAAAGTTAAAAAAAAAAAATGAAATGAAATAAGAGATAAACACAATAGAAATGCATGTCTTGTTTCCTTGACCCAACTTATGTAGAGGAGTTGCTCACAACACTCACCCACTTATTGACCACTTACAAAATTAAACACTTTTTAAAATGAAAATCCCTCCACCATGGAAATTATGTAACATCAAGGCTCACTCAGGGAATGGAAAATCCAAAAAACACAAAATAACCAAGAGTCAATTTGGCCAGACAAAAGCTAATAAATAGTTTAGATTTCTACTTTAAAAAAATAAGAATTTGATATTTCTTAAAATAAGAGTACAACTTATTTTAAATATTGCATATTTTTAAGATTTTCTAAAGTAGGGTTAATCTCATTTTTCATTTTATGGATTTTTATTAATTTTCTTTGAAATATTAGATTTTTTCCTTTTATAATTTTTTTTTTATAAATTAAATTATAATAAAAAATTCCCAAAAAAAATAATATATTATATATATATATATATATATATATATTATTATATTTTTATTTTGAATCAAATTTTAGTGGTCAATGTTTTGTCATTGCAAAACACCAGATCACTCGACAATAAAGAATTAGTATCAAAATGTACAACACTCTCGCAAAACAACAAAGCACTCAATGTTTTGTCATCGCAAACACCAGAGCACTCAACAATAAGGAATTAGGATCAACAATAAAGAATTAAGATCAAAATATACAATCTAATGGAGTTTGTTGCTATATAAAATGGAAAACGAATTAAGCCTACACAATTGCCTTCTCTAGAAAAAGCTTGATAAACAAGGTTTTCAATATGTAATAGCTATGCCTACCTAAATAAAAAAAGAGGAGACATTCCTTGCTACAACTAACACATTTATATAGGCTTGATAAGGAGCATCATCACCTTCTAGTTCAACACCATTTTCTCGTATTATTTTTTCTGCTTTCATTTTTATCTGTAATAACTTTCTGCATTAACATTTTTATTTCCCAATACACATTAATGGTAAGGAGGTATTAGTTATACCTTCTATGTTACTCATGAGTCTTATAAGAAATGTTTTCCATAACATTTGAATGTGAGGTACAAACCACACATTTAAATGGTTAACATTTTAGCTCAGAGGATTTAGAGTAAATTAAATGGTGAGAGGGGACTGTCACGGCAACTCAATAACAATTTGATGCACCAAATAATTTTGAAAACCTAAACATGAGATCCCTGTCGCTGCTCAAACCATAAATTAGACTAATTTTATCATAAAAAATCTAAACAAATTTATTGAAAAATGCAGATCCCTGTCGCTGCTCAAACCATAAATTAGACTAATTTTATCATAAAAAATCTAAACAAATTTATTGAAAAATGCATTGATTTAGTTAAATGTTATTTGACATAGTAGAACTGAAACCTTAACCCCTTCTCTATATGTTTTAAACCTAATCCTTATTGAAACGGAAATAAATTAGTTCAAACTAGACTTAAAAAGAATATTTATATTTAAAAATGAAATCGTTGTTAGTATTCCTGTATGAAACAAAAGCTTAACCATACGCATAAAGTACTTTTCTTCAAATATGAAATAACGCCATGATTGCACTCCAAATCCAATCACCCATTTTAGGAAACAGAAACTAGTAGAGGCTGTCGTGAAGAGTTAGCAGTGGCAGCAAAACCATAAATATATTTTATTAAACATTATTGACTACATATATTATTTATTTAGAAGAGTACTGAGTGCGGCATTCACGCATGGATACCATCATCAACTCCGGTGTTGCCGAATGCGTAAAGAGCGAACGCGGTAAGGAGAGCTAGAGCATTACTGATCAGTTCTGACTCATTCTGCACGCGGACTTTCACCATCTCGCTAATCTTCCCCACCGCCGCCTTCACATCCTCAAATCCGTTGAGGCAGGAGTCTTGGTCGGTGAGGGCGGCACTCATAAACGTCTGCATGTCGTTCATTTGAGGGTTCAAGTTGCAGCGCTCCATCTCCTTCAGAGATTTCTGAATCTCGTCAACGGTGTCATCGAAATTCTGAATACAATCGTTCAGCGCCGCTCTTTCTCTTTCACTCATCTCGGCGCCTCTGCCTTTCAGGCCTGCTGACCAAACGGAAACCGTTCGGGCATTAACGAGGCTCACGTTCATGGCCGCCTTGACCAGATCGCAAAGCGTGGGCTTCTGAGATCCGGCGTATGGAGAAAGCGAGGAAACACAGAGCTGCGGATACCAAGTGACCTGGCACGACGATTTGATAAATACAGCGATGCTCGTATCGCTGTGTTGCGGATTCACGTCCTTCGCCGTAGCTGAAGCCACTATCGCAGAAACTATGATAACGAAAACAGTTGCAGGCCGTGAATCCATGGCGATATAATATAAAAAGGAAGAACAAGAAATGAAAAGCACCGAAGGCGAACGCAGGGACGGAAAAGGGTTGTAAGTGGGCACAAGCACATACTATTGACGCGCTTGCATCCCGATATATATAGCCGAGTTCGCGCCTCTAGGTATTGTCAATTACCCATTCTAGGTCAGTGTCTCGCTGGACGGCCGAGATTTGTTGCATGTTTTCATTCCCACTGGGTTGACCGTATGTAGTGGGATGTAATGCACGTAGTTTAAGAATGAAATAATGTTTTCTGCCTAGATTTTGGGTAACACTCGGTCAATTTTTTTGGGGAGAGATCTCCTGTTTTTAGATTTTAAATTTTTTTTAGCAGTTGTCTATAATGAGATTTTTTGAAATTTTTTTTATGGGTTTCTACAGTCAAAATTCGGTAGCAATTTATTGAAATCTCAAGTTTTATAGCTTGTTTTTGCACAATCAAAGCCTCCTAGGGGTTTTTCAGGGTGCTGAATCTAAATATGCACTTAAAAAACCATTTTAACTGCAACAAATCAAGATTTAACCTCAATTTTTCCTGCCCGATTCCGTCACTGGAATCTCAAAAAGTCAACTCCAATTTTTTATGGTGTTTAATCTATTTCTATTATTATTAAAAGATACGATTTAAATATTATTATTATTTAAAAAAAATTGTTCAATCTGTATTTAGCTAATTTACTCAATATGTACACAACTTTAGATGTGATAGCCAATTTACTCAATATGTATACAACTTTAGATGTGATGACGCAACCGTAAATATCCAGATGAAAATGCGAAACAAAAATTTAGGTTTTGGAGATTTTGTTGGAATTTGTTCTTGCCAAATTTTAATTTTTATTATTTTAAATGGGTTTTTGATTGTATATATGGATTTAGCATTTTAAAACATGATTAGAGTATTTAAATTGAGTGTTGCACATGATTCATATTCCATGGAAACATTTTTGTTGAAAGTAAAGTTTTTTTTTGGTGAGTTTTCTTTAATTGCAATATGTGAGGGATTCATTGAAATCACAAATTTGGCTAGTAAATTGTTTTCTAATTTATTTTCTGATCTATTTTGTCTAGAATCCGTGAGGGATTCATTGAAATCACAAGTTTGGCTAGTGAACTCTATAATCACAAGTTTGGCTAGTGAACTCTATGCTATCTAAGTGCCCCCAGGTTTTATTAAGGGTGCTGAATCCCAGTTTTAAGGGCGTTGAATCCATATAACACAAGTCAAAATTTCACGGCAATTTTTTTCACTAGATCTAAAGATCTAGAGAGATCAGCTAGAAACTCCAAAAAATCACACTTAAATATATGTAAAAATTAAAATAAATTATATTTTTTTTAGGTAGATGTATTTTAGATTTAATTCTCTTTAAAGCTTTTCATTTTTATATAATTCCTATAATAACAACGATATTATAATATTTGGTAAATTATAAATTATATAATTTTAATTTTTATGTAAAATTAACTCGATTTAATATTGGATAATGGTCCTTTTTGGATGGTAATCACTTTTTATAATATTATAGTAAATTTATTAGTTTTTATAATTAGTAAAAAATGTGAAATTGTATTTTTATTTCTAGATCTAGATAGTCTCAATGGGAACTACACCGCATATGAAATGGATATCCTTTATTTTTTAGATTAAGGAGACTATAGTGACTACAAACTTATAAGAATAAATACACTATTAGTATACACTTTGCAAAAAAAGCATTTAGCATATACAACATTCAATGTTATCATGGAAGATGGATTTTTTCTACAAGCTGTATAATGAGCTTTATCCTAGATTGCGAAGACTATGAGCAATACAACCTACTGAAAATATTAGTATACACTTTGCAAAAAAGCATCTAGGATATACAACATTCAATGCTATCATGGGAGATGGATATCTTCTACTAAAAATATTAGTATACACTTTGCAAAAAAGCATTTAGGATATACAGCATTCAATGCTATCATGGGAGATGGATATCTTCTACGCGCTGTATAATGAGCTTTATCCTAGATTACAAAGACTATGGACAATACAACCTACTAAAAATAGATAGGCTATTAACATACACCTTTCAAAAGAGCATGTGGTATATATAACTTTCAATGCACATGCATATCCTTTGAAATTTGTAGGCTATTAACATACGGGAGTTCCTATTTCGTAGACTATTGCATATTAAATGCCCCCTGACATGGGGCCAATATAACACCATATAACACGCGAGGCGGCGATGAGAGAGAAAAAAACGCTCGGCATGTTATATGGTGTTATATCGGCCCCATGTCAAGGGACATTTAATATGCAATAATCTACAAAATAGGAACCGCCATTAACATACACCATTCAAAACATACACCTTTCAAAAGTGCATGTTGTATACACAACTTTCAATGCTATTATATTGCATGCATATCCTTTGTAGGCTATTAACGTACACGTTCAAAACATACACATTTCAAAAGAGCATGTCGTATACACAACATTCAATGCTATTATGTGACATGCATATCTCTTGACATTTGTGAAGATCGTTGAGCTTGACATTTGTGAAGATCGTTGAGCTTATTAATTGTTGTATCTACTACATTATGTCTTACAATGTGTATATTAATAACTTATTGATTTTTACAAAGTTATTTTTACAAGGTTGTATCTCCATAGTCACAACATAATTTGCATGATGATAGATTTTGTATTTTTCATTATCTTATATTATATTATTGTTTTTATTATTTTTACCAAGACTAAGAAGGCTCTTTACAACTTAGAGTGAGTAGATATTGTGAAATAATTTTATGTTGATTTACCTATCTAAAACTTAAGTAAATATAGATTTATGTCATACAAGGGAGAGTTGGTGTGCAAATCAAAATTTATACATGGAGATATTGTTAAAAAAAAATAATTTATTATTATATATTAAAAATTAAAGTATAAAATAGTAATGAATTTTAAAATTAACATAAATTCATGTTAAAATTGAATTCATTATATTATAATAAAAAAATTTAATTTTCTATTAAATAACTACTTATTAAATTATATTTTTTATCTTTATATATGTGATTCCTCCTAGCAATTTAGGTTTAAAACAAATCGTCATAAAAATATATAATTACTAGGATACACGTTGACGGAAACTATTTAGCATTTATAACTTTTAATAATATTATATCACATGTATATCCTTTGTGAGTTCTAGAAGCCAATCAAGTTTACTAAATTACTGAGACTATGCCTACTACACTTTAAGTAAAAATAGATAGATTATCAATACGCACTTTGGGAAAGAATATTTAGTATATAGATGTGGCATGCATATCCTTTACCAAATGTAAAATTTATTCAATTCCGTATTTTCTATCCACTATATTGTAAGCTTTCTATTAATACCAAATGTAAAATTTATTCAATTCCGTATTTTCTACCCACTATATTGTAAGCTCTCTATTAATAGATTATATATTTTTATAAGGTTGTATTCTACAAAGCCATAACATAGTGTAGGATGAGAAAATTTTATGAGTAGTTTTTAGTTGTGAATTTTTGGAGCTTCTTGGGAAACTTTTTTCCGGTTAAATTTTGATTAATTATGTTTTAATGATTTTTGGTTCTATATATGAATTTATCACCCTTAAAAACCGGGGAACTTCCATTGAAATGTTTACATGTAAAACTTGTTAATTCAATGAATCTATTCCATGTTTTGGATTATATATATGAATTTATCACCCTCAAAAGCCTGGGAACTTCCATTGTGAAGTGTTCTCATGTAAAACTTGATAATTCAATGAATCCCTTCCATTGTGAAGTGTTCACATGTAAAACTTGTTAATTCGATGAATCCCTACCTAGAAAAACTACATATACGAATTTACCACCCTCAATAACCTCGAAACTTCCATTGTGAAGTGTTCACATGTAAAACTTGTTAATTCAATGAATCCCTTCCATTGTGAAGTGCTCACATGTAAAACTTGTTAATTCAATGAGTTCCTGCGTAGAAAAATTAGATCGGAAAATAAACCGGAATTTTTCCCAAAAAATCTCACTTGAAGAGTACTTGATTTTATAATGTTAGATTTTATTATTATTATTTTCATTACTTGTACCAAGAGTCAAAACGTTCTCTAAAACTTAGTGAGTAAATATTGTGAGATAATGTTATGTTGATTTTCATGACGAGGAATTAAATAAACATATAATTATGTGATATATGGGAGGCTTGTTTTAACAAGCCTAGATCTATCTTAACTCTGATCTACCAAGGGCTAAGAGGGATCAAATCTCTTTTTACTGTAAAAGAGGTTTGCACTTTAAAATATTTGAACCCTCTTAGCACTTGGTAGATGTAGAGTTAAGATGAATCTAGGATAGTTTTGTTATTAATTATAAATAATTATATTTATAATTATTAATTTTATATTATATTTTTAATTTACTTTTATGTGATTTGATGAGATGCAATTATTATCATTTATTTTAATTTTTTTTATTTGTATTTGTATATCAATTTTATTTTGATCCAACCAAAATGTTTATAGGACATTACAACATCTCTACATAGCCCCTCTCTAAGAATTTTTTTTATTCTTTTATAATTTTTTAATCAAGCCCAAATGTAAATGTTTACATCACTACAACATCTTCCCCATACCTATTTTCTTTTAGATTTAATTTAAAAAATGTTATAAAATAAAATTAAAGTTCAAAGGGCCTTGATAGGTGGTGATTGGGTGCTTTGTTAAGGTACTCCCTAATATGAAGTCACTGGTTTAGTTCCTTGATCCAGATTTAGACATGAACACAACAAATTACAGATATAACCATAAATACAGAGGTCCAACAGAAATAATACTTCATTACATTAATGTAAAATACTGAAATATGTTTACAAACACAAATTGAAATAAGCTAGTTCGGGTGATGGTAGCTTATCTCTAAGAAGAGAGGTGGTGGCTACATGCCTTTGAAATGTGTTACAATGAGGCTCAAGAACCTATTTATTATTGAACAATAAGAAGAAAAAAAACCCTAAACAACCAAAACCCTAACTCGAGGAGATGTAACACCAAGATCTTATGGGCCCGGTTGGGATTAGTTGGATAACCAACTTCCCAGGGTCACGACTTGGTCATATTATCTTGGTTTGATGCACATGATACCTTGTTGGAAATATCTCTCTAAGGACTACAAAGGAAAAGATCATTTGAATTAAATAATTTCTGGTACAATATTGCAAAAAAAATGTCGTTTAGGGCCTGAAAACGGCTCCAAAAGTTTAGGACCCGAAAAACCGCTAAAAATAATAAAATGTGCTACAATTAAGGAATCTGGAAAATTGAAAGAAACAATGGTTGAGGTCCAAGTGGAATTGACGAGTGGCCACCAATATCCACCTAGATCATTCTTTGCTCTGATCAGGGTGATATATTGGACATGATGAAGATGTAGTCCCACCAAACTTATAAAAGAAAAAATTAAAAGAAAATATTTTGATTTGAAAATGAGTTATGGTTTAGGTGAAAGTGGCATGTATAAGCCATGGGGTGAATATTCATGGTTAGTAATCTTGATATATTGTATGTATTAAGTTTTAATTTAAAATATGTTTTTTTAAAAAATATATATTTATATTTTTGATTTTGATGTTTATGGTTTTGGGATGTGGTATTGATAGTGTTGTTATTTTTTTTCGTGGTACTATAGCAAGCCTTTTTTAGAATTAATATATCCATGGTAATGAGGTTGAATAATATGGTCGATCTTGTTATAATGTAAGTATTCAATTTTTATGTTCTTATTGATTAAGTTAAAATATAGTTATGGAATCATTGTTTTAATTTATACCGTAAAATGGATCTTGGTTTATAACTACTATTTATATGATTTTTATACACTAATATTCTTTACCTGCGACTTTTTGGAAAGTTTTCATGTTTATTTTCTAATCTAATTTATCTATAATCCAACAGAGATTCATTGAAATCACAAGTTTGATAGGTTGACTCTTCACAATCAAACTATCTCAGGTTTTTGAGAGCGCTCAATCGATATATGCAATAAAAAAACCAATTTAATCAACACAAACCAATATTTGGACAAAAACATTTTGTCAAACATTGGCTAGAAATACCCTGGAAACTCCAAAAAGTCACAGTTATAGACTGCTACATTTATATATGCTTTCGGTTCAAATTAGACGCAATATGTTTTGGCCAAATCTTATTTTTTTGTTGTTTAGATGGTTTTTGACTGCATATATGGATTTAACACCCTAAAAAGCCCTTATTGTGGAGTTTACAACTCAAACCTGTGGCTCTAAGAATCCATTGCTTGATTGTAGACAAATTATAGTACAAAATATGTTCAAAAACCTGTGTGGATAGACTACGACATTTTTTATATTTTATTTTATATATATATAATTTGGTTTTATCTAAAATTTTTTTGTATTTTATTAATAAAAATAGAATTACAATATAAAAAGAAAAAATGAATTTAAAAAAAATTTACATCTAATGTCTAACATCATGCAAATCTCCCTTATACTCGATTGTAGAGTGTCTCTCCATGCATAAATCAAAACGTATATAAGATGTTGTCACATAACGTTAATTTATGTTATATAACATCTCTCGGAAAAAACTAAATATGTGATAACCTTTAAAAAAAATTAAGTTCACATAAATGCATTTTAAACTTAAATTCATTATATAATAATAAACATTCAATTTCTTAATGTGTATTTTTTTGGTTGCTTAATATGAAAGAATTACATGTAATTAAATGCTTTTTTTATATCTTTATAAATTTGATCCCTATTTACAAGTTATATGAGTTATATTGACTTTAATTTCGATATTCTATATAAGTGATCTAATATTGGATAATGTTTTGTTTTTGGGTAAGTTTCTCGTTTTTATAATATTAAAGTGAATTTGTTAAAGTTTATTAATTTTATAACTTGTAAGAAATGTGAAAATGTATAAATTAGATGTTTATTTTGAGGGCCTCTATGGTTTGAAGGGGGACTACAATCTCATAAAATAGATAGGTTATTAATATATGCTTTACAAAGACAGTATTTAGCATGCAAAACATTCAATGCTATAATATGAAATGGATATCTTTTGCCAACTATTAAAGTTGATGAGATTTTCTTAGATTAAGGAGACTATGGTGATTACAACCCCATAGCAACATATAGGCATAAAAAAAACTCAATGCTCTCATAGGAAATGCATATCTCTTGCCAGCTATAAAAGTTTCACAAGACAGGAAAAACAATGATGTTGGGATTCCTAGAACAAATTAGGCCATGAATGTAGTTTGATAGGCTTCCACCATGATATTCCTTTTCTTCAATCTTGATTATCTGTAAGAAAAAATCTTGTTCTCCTTCGAGTAATCCTAAATGTTGTTTTCAGGTTTTACGTTGGAGGCATTACAAGTAAAGATATCCTTACTCAGGTAACCAATTACCTAAGACATCTTATCAATTGCTTCCCCACTTTACATGAAGCATTGCAATGAAGTCTAATCTCATTCCACTTTGCTCTATTTATTTATGGCAGTTAAGCTATGGAAGGAAACTACCAATACTGCCATTGGATAATGTCATATAATTCCCATGTTCTTCTTGACACGATATTATAAAATGCATTGAAGGGGCTTGATGAGTGCACATGGTTAAGGTTATTTCGCAGGAATTCCATATAAGTCTTTCCAATGCTATATAATTCTTGAATTCATATTGATCAGGGACTCAAGATAAGTTATGAGTTTAGATATTCGGCATGCATCAAGTTCTAAGCATGATGATCAGTGACCAATACCCTCTTGAAAGTTTGTTCATATGTTTACTATTTAAATGTATACAGTTAATAAACAATTTCTTAGGAAGTGTATTCATGTCTCAACTTAGAGACCGTCACATGGGGCCTCCAATGCTATTGTTACTTACATTTATTTTTTTAATTTCATACTTGTAAGGTTACAATTAGTTCCTTTTTAAAAGAACATACTCTTGTCTTAACATCGATTTTCATTGCATAAACATTTTCCTTTTTCCTCATGTATAATGTTGCGTTATAAATTGTCTGTGTGTTCTAGAGAACCTTTGATTAAAATTTCTACTTTTTTTTCTTTCTACTTTGATAGGGTTTCATTAGAAATGAGACTTTTATTTATCCCATGGTCTCTTAATGTTGTAGAGGGTCGAGCCCTTGTTTTTCAAAATTCTTTGAGGTGCAAGGAATTTTAGGACTATTTAAGATTATGCATTAATAGTTTACTCCCTTAGCTTCAGATTAGGGCCTCCTGCCAAGACGAGAATATGAATTTTGTACTATGGTTACAACTATTTTATGAATTAAACTATATTTTCTACATTTTATTATAATCTAGTCCAAGCTATCATTGCAATGTCATTAACCTTCAAACCCTAGAAGGTTGTTCTTTTGGTAGTTAATATGACACTTCTGTTTAATTACCTGTTTATATATATTTGGTGCCCCTAGAGTAGTATCTTTTCTTCTAGAAATTTTTTCTTAGTTTAGCCACAATCGACATAATTTGCTCTCTATTATTAAATAATTTCTCTTTATTAAGGTTTTCAAGGTTGAAATCTTGCTCAGTTATACAAACATATTGTGGCACATAGGAAGTAGCATTAGGTGGCATGAAAATGTATTGATTTTCTATGATTTATATGTATATAGTCGGATTCTTATTATCAACTTCAATGTATTCATTTTCCCACAATGTTCAGATAAAAAAATGAAAGTTTATCTTGATCGAAGTAAGGGATTGTTTCATAATAGTTCTTTTTTTTTTGTTTATAGTAGTTTGATGTACTTTCATTCTTTAGCTATTAGAATTTTTTATAGTTCCTTTTCTAGTTCTGTGGAATTACTTAAACAAATCTAGAATTCCCTTGAGCAGAGCCTATTTCTCGAGGCCTCCTTAGATTTCTAGTCCTCTATCAATTATAAGTTAGGATTGCTCAAGGCTACTCTTACCTGTGGCATGATGCTAACTTACTTCACTAGTTGGTTCCATAGTAGCCCTTTTTTCTTACACAATGACTACACATATTGTTATAATAGGTACTTATATGCATGAAACAAGAAAATACGAAAAAGAAAAATTCATTGTAAACATTAATTTAGGTACTTATCTCTAATCAACATTTTGATTTAGGTACAAAATTATTAGTATAGAGAGTGCTCCACCTGACCAACAAGTGCTCTCTTTTCACAATAGGAACCCCCCCCCCACAAGCTAGTTTCCTTCCAAAAAAGTTGTTTGATAGTGACCTAATAAGGTATGTCCAAAGGCATCAAGACTTTACCAGTCCATCTTAGGAACTCAGACTCACAAAGGAATTCCACTAACCACCCACCAACTTAAGAGTGCACTAATTGGAAGCATCCTCTTAACCTTCAACAACGTCATGTTTCAAGTTCCATAGCTTAAATTTTTCATTCCTCTCTTGGACCTCCTCCAACTAGGCGTCAAGCACTAGTAGAAAATGGTGAAATTAGTGACTAAGTGACTAAAAAAGTTAGTAACCACAACTTTTCCAAGTGAAACACTACAAAAAATTAGCAATATTAAGAGACTCAACTAAAAATGACTAAAATAAATGAATAATTTAGTATTGAGTTAAAATATATGACTAGCTAATAAGTAATACTACTAAAAATGACTAACGTGAATGACTAATTTAGTCTATGAACAAAAATATGACTACCTAACAAGAGCTACAATAACATGAATTAGTCGTTTATGTTAGTCATTTTAATTGTGTCACTTCAACGATCTAATCTTAGAAGTGATAGGAGATTCAAAGGCTTTTATAAAGTGGATGAAAGGTTATACTTCCTTATACACTTCTTTATTGGATTAGAGGATGATTATAATTATGGAACTTATTAGAATCTTTAGGGCTATATCATTTGATCATATTCACAGGGAATTAAATTCAAGGGTTAACAAATGATTGAAAATGGGAGTGGGCCAACACCTCTTTTTGCAACACAACATGACCACCTATATATTTTGCAACACCCTTTCTAACTTATTTAGTGGGTTTCACATTTATTTCACATTTTTTCCGTCTTGCAATGTGGTAGTGCTAAGGAATGGGTATGCACTTTGATCAATTAACGTTCAGTTAGTACCACTACTAATTTTCCTTCATGCAACTTGTCAAATGTCTTAAGTTTGCTTCACAACTTATCATGGTGCTTAAATTACTTGTCTAAACATCTAATTGAGACTAAAACCTTCCCACTATTCTCTCATTAATCACTAAATTCCCATATTCTTGCTAGAGGTCTTTTTCATTACAATTGATAGTGAGAAATATTAATTTAGGGACTAAGGATATTGGTTTCCTATCCTTACCATAAATAGACACTAACTCCCATATGTGGTGAGAAACACCTCCTATGGTTCCCATATCCCAACTTAAAACCCAAGATCCATTAAATAATGTCTATGTTGTTTTTAAGTCTAGCTCATAGCCCTTGATACTAAAAATCTTCTTGTAAGGCCTAATGCCCTTTTTTACTTCCCTTACCCATGTTACATTCCTTGACTCCTATACATGGTGTGAAAAAATTCCTAATGGAATCAATATCCCATATATCCCTAATATTATTTACAGAGGATCTATGTGGTTGTTCAATGCACAATTCATGGTCCTTAGGCATGAGAAGCTTCATTTTAGAAGTAAAGGCCCTTTTCTCCTTCCCTAATAGTACTAAGTCCTATTATGTAAAGAAAAATAATGGTGCCACTTTGGGTTAACTTAGGTTTTTTGCCAATATCACCTTAGGAGTTAATCCTCCCACTTTAGATTTATTATTGAATCCTTGGGGTATCCCAAAGCACAAATTTATGGGGTCTTCTATGTGACTAGATCACTAGCACTAAAAACCATCATTACTTTGGATAGTTTAACATCTTGATGATCCCTATCATGTTGAACACAAATTTTGTATTCATTATTTCTTTCATTGCAAAAACTCCAATATATATTTATGGTGTTCATGAGCCTATTTTTGATTCTATTCTTTACGGAAACAATATTGTCTTCAACGCCATTATTCCTACGTTTGCAACTATCAATTTTCACTTCTATCCCAATAGGGAAGTAGCTTTCCTCGATGAATGGCTACAGAAAAGGGACCCTATGATCCAATCATTCATGTCATCGATGCAGTACCAACATGACATGAAAATTCAATGACCTATAATATCCATACACTCTATGATGGTTTTCATAGATACCCAACCTATGACAACAAGTTGCATTCTATTACCAAAGCTTGTAAGTAGTGGAAGAATTATATTCAAGTTTATTGTGATATGTTGCACTCACATGCTTATCTGAGTGTTGAGAAGCATACTTTCATCACACTTTGTTTAATCCACTCCTTAAATTATCACTTCAAAGGAATGCTACAACCGTGTTTGTGAGGTTTGAGATTGATATCCTTCTAACAAAAACAAAAGACATTTTTATATCCTATTTTTATTTATCTTTTCCCTCTTTTTTCTCATTTCATTTTCTTATATGTATGTGTGGAGATGTAAATACCTTTGTTATCTTTTATAGGAGTATCATGACATTCTAGGTGAATAAGGAGTCCTAACCCCTTTCGATGTGTTTGCATGTTATTTAATCTCTTTTTCACATATTCTAATAAAATGGCACATTATAGATCTCACATAATCATGGCCTATTGTTCTCCTAGGAGGTCAATCATTCTTTGTTCTACTACCTTAACTTTAACACTGAACACAATTGTCAATATCCTTCAAATGCTTGAACATTAAACAAAATTGGTAATAAACTCCATACAAGGGCCACTTTGATTTTCTTGACAAAAATTAAAAATATGTTTAATTTTAGAACATAATCTAAAATGATTTTTAATTGATTTAATATTTTTTATTTGTTAATATAAAAAATGCATTAAGTATTGAAATTCCAAAAATATATAAAAAAGGGAAAATTGACTTCCGTATAAATTACCACTAATATTTTTTGGTTTGCTAAGTTGTTTGAGTCTTGAGATGGCTTCGCACTTAACCTTTGGCTTGAGTAATCATGACCCATGGACATCTAAGTTATTAAAATCATGAGGGGATCACTCCTAGCCTGGGTCACACCACCCTTAACATGACCATATTTTTGCATATAGAGTTTAAAAGCAGTGACCTTAACACCACATAATGCCTTAACAATACACCTTATCATCATCTATTCTATGCCCCATAGACATAAATTACCACTAATTATTTTAGATAATTTACTTCTATTTATATGGCTTATAAATTTTAATTAGAAATAATTGCTTCAATACCATATCTCCCCTTGATAATTTAATCCATTGTATATTAAAATCCTTAATTGCACCAAAGGTGCCCCCTTTTTTAAATTGGTGAGGCTAAGCATTGTCTAATACCCTTTTCAACTCCATTTGAAATATGTCCCAATGTACACCTATCAAGATTTCCATTGTTATCATCTGAATTCTATTGTTGAGGACTTTTGGGAGACTTGCTCATGCCTATCAAATAAATTCTTGGTAGTTTGACCATGGAATTGGTCCAAATTACTCCAACAAATTATTACTCCAACAAATTATGGATTTAGCATGATAGAAATAATGGAATAAGATACAAAAACTACATAAAACTATAGAAAACAACAGTCATCCACAAGCATTATACAACT
>APFE030358543.1:0-39886 GCA_000404065.3 Pinus taeda | reverse complement strand
TTTTAGGTAAAGCTAATCTTATTCTTAAATGAAAAAGCAATACACCTACCTAAAAAAAATACTATCAGAAAATTTATAAAAAAATTCTATCAAAACTAATTTGAAAAAATAAAATTCAAAAGTAATATTATAATAATTATTTTCACCTATATCACCGCAAAATAGTACACTTCATAAATCAATTTTTAGGTAAAGTTAATCTCATTCTTAAATGAAAAAGCAATACACCTATCTAAAAAAATACTATCAAAAAATTTATTAAAAAATTCTATCAAAACTAATTTGAAAAAATAAAATTCAAAAATAATATTATAATAATTATTTTCACCTATATCACCTCAAAATAGTACACTTCATAAATCAATATCTCAATGAGAAAACCTTACAACAAAAACTAATTTATAAACCATGCCAACAACCAACCAACCAGAATATTAATATTAATTTTTTCATAAAATAACTATAAAATAACTATACATAAATCATGCCAGATCCACCAACAATAATATTAATATTTCCTAAAAATAACTAAACACTAAACTAATATTTCCTAAAAATAACTAAACATTAAACAATGATAGATCCACCAACAATGATATTAATATAAATTTTCCAACAAAGAACTCCAAATTGACTTGGCTTTATTAACCCTTGCATTTCAGGCTTCGATAATATTAATATTAGATTTTCCTACACAGAACTCCACACTGGCTTGAACTCCACACTGGCTTGGCTTTAGCGTTAACAGTTTCTTCATTTTAAGCTACAGGGAGTGTAGTTTGAATAACTGAATTCGCTTTTTCAAGTTCCCTTGATACCAGCATTTCAAAAGAAAACAAACCAAACAAGGGCAAGGGTTTATAATTCAGATTGAAAAGCTAGTCCATTTTTTTTAAACATTGCTGATCAAATGTATGATATCATAGCCAGATTGGATTGGCTTGGCATTCTGTGATTTTAAAGCATGGAAGCACAGATCTGGCAATTCCAGAACGCCAGGGTGGTAGGTTCCAAAGGGTGATAGTTTTATGCTAGACGCAGTACGTTCAGGTTTCCAAAGGGTGGTAGTTTTATGCTAGACGCAGTACGTTCAGGTTTCCAAAGAACAGCCACAGTTCAAGTTCCCAATATTTGATGAATTCGGTCAGTTCTTGCTAACTCATGCAGGGAATCCATAGTTCAGGAATCTACCCTAAGCCTACATTCTAACCCTAAAACAGAATTGGGCATCAAATATAAAACCCTTGCAGAAAGAATCACATTGCAGAAATTCTTTGCCCGTAGCTCCGCGGATCGACTTCCAAATTGGGTTAAAAAAACCTTCAAACTGAAACCAATTTCATCAAATTTGATGAAGAAAATAGCACTCTACCCAACATGATCGGATCTCGGCCGATCTAGACAGATCTGGGCAACATAATTAAATTTTCCTACAAAGAACTCCGCACTAAACTCTACCTAAGCCTACATTCTAACACAAACAAAATTGGCCATCAAATATAAAACGCTTTCAGAAAGAATCACATTGCAGAAATTCTTTGCCCGTAGCTTGAAAACAGGATGGCTTACATAAATCATAATGTTGGGAACGGTGGCAGGGATCACATATTAATGCATAATGTTGCTGGTCTAGACCGAGGTTTCTGCTAACACATGCAAGCAACCCATAGTTCAGCAATCTACCCGAAGCCTACATTCTAGCCCTAAAATAGAATTGACCATAAAATACAAAACCCTTTCAGAAAGAATCACAATGCAGAAATCCTTTAACTGTAGCTCCACCGATCGACCTTCAATTTGGATTTTAAAAACCTTCAAACTAACACCAATTTCATCAAATTTGACAGAGAAAATAGCACTCTACCCAAAATGGTCGGATCTGGCCCGATCAAGACAGATCTGGGCAACATAATTGACCATCAAATATAAAAAGCTTTCATAAAGAATCACATTGCAGAATTCTTTGCTTGTAGCTCCGCAGATCGACCTTCAGTTTGGGTTAAAAAAACATTCAATCTGACACCAATTTCATCAAAATTTACAGAGAAAATAGCACTCCCCCCAAATTGCTCGGATCTGGGCCGATCTAGACAGATCTAGTCAACAGAATTGGCCAACAAATATAAAACCCTTTCAGAAAGAATCACATTGCAGAATTTTTTTGCGTGTAGCTTCGCGGATTGACCTTGAATTTGGGTTTAAAAAAGACCTTCGAACTGAAACCAATTTCATCAAATTTGACAGGAAATAGCACTCTACCCAAAATGGTCGGATATGTCCTGATCTAACCAAATTTAGCCCGTTGGATCAAGCAAATTTGGCCCATCGGATCTTGGAAAATATGGACGGTCGGATCTGAAAAATATGGACGGTTAGATCTGTTAGATATGGACCGTTGGATCTGACAGATCTGGCCCGTTAGATCTGGAAAATCTGATCCGTCGGATCTTGACAAATCTCGGTCAATCTAGGCCATTAGATCTCCCAGATCTTGACGAATCTTGGCCGTCAGATTTGACATATCTCAGCCGTTGATCTATCCATATCTCAGCCGTTGATTTAACCAAATCTCAGCGAATCTACGCCGTTAGATCTGGATGATCTGAGCCATTGAATCACACTAGATCTGGGCCGTCAGATATTAACTGATCTGGGCCGTTGGATCTCGTCTGATCTGGGCCGTTGGATCTCGTCCAATCTGGGCCGTTGGATCTCGACTGATCTGGGCCGTTGGATCTCGCCCAATGTGGGCCGTTGGATCTCGTCTAATCTGGGCCGTTGGATCTCGTCTGATCTGTGCCGTTGGATCTCGCCCAATGTGGGCCGTTAGATCTAGAAGATGTAGGCCGTTAGATCTAACAGATCTGGATCGTCGGATATGGACAGATCTGGACCGTCAGATATAAGGAAATCTGAGCCGTCAAATATTGGTCAATCTGAACCGTTAAATTTTTGTAAATCTGCGCCGTCAGATCTTGGTCGATCTCGGCCGTCAAATCTAGGCCAATCTGGGCCGTTAGGTCTGGAAGATCTGAACCGTTGAATCAAGCTAGATCTGGGCCGTCAGATATAGACAGATCTGGACCGTCGAATCTAAAGAAATCTGAGCCGTCGGATATAGGTCAATCTGAACCGTTGAATTTTGGTAAATCTGGACCGTCAGATCTTTGCCAATCTGAGCCGTCGAATCTCTCCAAATCTTGACCGTCGACTCTCGTTAAATCTAGACCGTCAGATTGTAAAACCGTGTGACATCGCAGTGGTTAAGGATCCACGTGAAGGCGCCACATCGGCGGAAAAGGGCTGCATGTAGGATAATTTGAGACTGCAACGTGGCGCGTCTCAAATCTGTTCCAGCTCGTTAGCGCGCATCTCAGATCGATTCCAGTGGGTGCTGATAAACAAATTTATTGGCTACTAACTGCAGAGTTACCACTCCATCCGAACAGTACTGTCCTCGCCGCAGAATTGTCCAAACATTTTGAAGGAGCCGATATAAAGGACTGTGAACGGGAACCTGTCACACAAAAAATTGGTTAGGTACACAACAAAATCCCAGATACCTACATGGCATAAAAAATTCAACGTACGCTTTATCAATAGGAGACAGAGATGGTTTAAATGGACGAATTAAATCGAGTGGAGGAAGAAAGAGTGTATATATATCATGACTGTATATATCACTCGCGTGATAGATGCAACCACTGTATATATGTTGGACTGGACTTATCCTTGCTATATCCCATTATCATCTCAATGCTTTTTCTCATTGTATGTGGACTTTGGAAAAAGAAAATCAAGATACGTAGTCGGCCGCAGAACTGAAGATAAGGCTACTGAAACCGCTTTACACATCAGAAAAAGGTCATCAATTTTTTGCTGTCGAACTCCAAAACCTGATTCCTTCCAACTTTTCTTCTTTGTTTTACTTTTAAATGGCAGCGCACAGCAAGAACGAGGGAGGTGCAGCAAGAAGGAATCTGTAATCTGTTCCACGATTTCAAGGTGATCTTCATAATTTCAAAAATGAGGCTCAACTTTTTTTCAAAGAAAGCATTATAATAAAGAGGAAAGTGAGACATAAGCAGCAAGCTCTATGAGAATAATTTGCTAAATTTGTGGACTTCTTAAAACATTATTAAACACATCAATGTAAGTTTACTGTAAATGGAAACATTTTTAAACTTTTGCAATTATTTAATATAATGGTTGTTTTGAAATTCATTTTGCAAATCTATTACATTGAGATTTTTCTGTGGACATTTCTAATCATCACCCATTTCCCATTCTTCGAATTGACTCTTCAGTGCCAAGTTGTTAATAACCGTGGGATTTATATATGGTTGGTATGGGCGGTGCTATCTTGGGAATAGTCTCATCATTTGGAGATCAAGATTAATGTGCAGTCAAAATATAGTTTTGTTCTGGAGTTTTAAAATGTAACGCGGGTTTAAATTTGTGATTTAAATGTTTATTAAAAATATTTTTAATATAATTTAAAATTTATATTGTAATTATATTTTCATAATAATTTAGTTTGATTTCCATTTCTAAAAGAAATTTTGCCCAACTCGATGAAAGTTTACTTAATAGTATGAATTTCGAAAGTTTACTTAATAGTATGAATTAATAAGATTTTAACTTTTTGTATTTGTGTTTTGATTTTCCAAAATATAAATAAAGAAAAAATAATTAGATTATTTTAAAATAATTTTTAATGTAAATATTATTTTAAAAAAATAAAGGGAAAAAATATTTTTCAATTTATTTAATAAAAACCAAAGATAGCTTTTAATTCTGTGTTTTTATGTTGGAACTGGTCTTAGTGGATAATACTTTATTTATAAAAAAAGTTTAAACAAAATTAATCATTACGGTAATTTGGAATGTGAAACAAAGAAATAGAGTTGGAAATAAGTATAAGATAATTGGAAACAAACCAGAGTAAAAATGTTCTACATAATAAACTTTGTTTATGGTTAACCTTGACTTAGAGTGAGTAAATAATGAATAATACTTTATTTATAAAAAGATTTAACCAATTTGGAATTGAAAGTAAATAAAAAGAATTGAAAATAAGTAGAAGAGATTTTTTTTTTATTACACTTCAAAACTTAATAATCAAATAATTCTTATGTTCTAGCCAAACAATTGTGTATTTCATTTTAAAATAGTGTTCCATTTATTTGAGGGAAAAATTTTCATATGCAAATAGGTAAGCCTCTGGTTTACCAATGTGTATTAAGTCAAAGCTTCAGTGAACAACAATAAAATATGATATATTTAACTTTCTTAAAAGGAGGTCTGAAATTCTATCAAACTTTTAAAAAAACACAAATCTCTAGTGTTGCTTGTTGGAATGGTCTTTTTAAGATTAGAAAAGTCACGGGCATGATTCTAAAAGCACAAAGCTAATAAATTACCCTTTTTTAAAGGAATGTTAGAATGGTCTTTTTAAGATTAAAAAAGTCTTTAAAAAAACACAAATCTCTAGTGTTGCTTGTTGGAATGATCTTTTTAAGATTAGAAAAGTCACGGGCATGATTCTAAAAGCACAAAGCTAATAAATTAGACTTTTTTAAAGGAATGTTAGAATGGTCTTTTTAAGATTAAAAAAAGTCAGGGCATGATTCTAAAAGCACAAAGCTAATAAATTAGCCTTTTTTAAAGGAATGTTAGAATGGTCTTTTTAAGATTAAAAAAGTCAAATGGTACACTCGCATGATTATGAAAAGCACGAAGCTAATAAATTACCCTTCTTTTCGAAGAAATGTTACAAGTCTTCTCCAAGGGGGATTCTATCCTGAAATTCTATCAAACTTTAAAAAAAACAGAAATCTCTAGTGTTGCTTGTTAGAATGGTCTTTTTAAGATTAGAAAAGTCATGGGCATGATTCTAAAAGCACAAAGCTAATAAATTACCCTTTTTTTAAGAAATGTTAGAATGTTCTTTTTAAGATTAAAAAAGTCAAATGGTACACTCGCATAATTATGAAAGCACGAAGCTAATAAATTACCCTTCTTTTCGAAGAAATGTTACAAGTCTTCTCGAGGTGGGATTCTATCCCTCCATGCAAGTCATTTGGGGCTCGCTATGCTATTTGTTAGGAGTATGATCACATTATTCGAAGATGAATGCCCTTAGTCTTAGTTGCATGACTGAGAGCAAATACCATTCGCACCCTCCCTACAAAAAACTAATAATTTTATTTCCATCACTAACTGGTTGTAGTAATAAGCATCAGTAATTGGTTGTAGTAATACAACTACTAATTTTATTTCCATCACTAACTGGTTGTAGTAATAAGCCTTCGATTTGTGAATTTTAAATTAAAAAGACCATAATATCCCTCAACAACTAACCAACTCCAAAAATATAATTCTCCTAAGCCCCTTTGCCTTTCTGCCCTTTCGCCTTTCCCCTAAGCCCCTACGCCCTTTCACCTCTCTACCCCACAACACTAGGTACAAAGAGTAAAATTAGACTACACTAATTCCATATACTCATATCCTTGTAACTATTTCCATATGGCCTAGATTCCACATCAACATATACCAAAGAAAGGTTCTACCACACTCATGTAATTATTTCTCAATAGACTAGATTCCACATCAACATATAACAAAGAAAGATTCTACCACACTCATCCAATTTAGTCTATACTATGTTGAGGCTAGATGACTTGGTACTACTATTTATTTAAGAAGAACCTATCTATTTAGCAATGAAGCTTCCTCATCTCTTGCTCCAATAATTGGGTCTCTCAAAAGGTTGAGGTTTCTCAATTACTTAACCCTTTAAGCATTTCAATTATTTGATTTATAATTTTTATAACTATAAATTAATAATGTTAATATAATTCATATTCTCAACACAACATGAAAGATTGAAAATTGCTTTTACAAATCTTTTTTTATCTTTATATGCTTAAAATATTAAAAATTTGAATCTTCATACAAGAATCTCAACAAAATATACCAAAATCTCAACAAAAAATGAAAAGTTTTACAATTTATTTTTGCAAGTCATTTTATTTTTATATACTTAAAATATTAAAGATATAACACTTGTAATATGATATTATAATCCACATCTCAATTGAATATGAAAAATAACTATATAAATTAATATGATATTATAATTCATATTTTGTTTATGATATTATAATTCACATCTCAATTGAATATGAAATATAAGTATATAAATTAATATGATATTATAATTTATATTTTGTTTTATGAAAAAATAGTGAAATTTCCTTTCTGTTCATTTTTATATTCTTGAAATATTAAGAATTTGAATCTTCATACGAAGATCTTAAGAAATAGCGATAATTTGCTTTTACAAGTCATTTTTAATATTTATCTTTATAATATTTATATGCTTAGTTTGAATCTTGAATCTTCATACTTTGAATATTTATCTTTATAATATTAATTTGCTTAATTTGAATCTTCATACCAAAATCTCAAAAAATAGTGACAATTTACTTTTACAAGTCATTTTTAATATTTATCTTTATAATATTTATATGCTTAATTTGAATCTTGAATCTTCATATTTTTAATATTTATATGCTTAATTTGAATCTTGAATCTTCATATTTTTAATATTTATCTTTATTTGGATCTTGAATCTTCATACAAGAATCTCAAAATATGAAAAATAGTGCGAATGCAAGAATCTTAAAATATGAAAAATAATACCGATTTTCTTTTACAAGTCATTTTCGTCTTTATAATTTTTTTATCTTTATAATCTTTTTATCTTTATATGCTTAAGATATTAAAGATTTGAATCTTGTAATGTGATATTATTACTTCATACAAGAATTTTCATACTACTTCAAGGACTTCATATAATCTTGGTGAAACTTCAAAAGTAGAATCCTTCAATCAAACCCAGATACCTGAGAATTGGTACTAGTGAAAAATAATACATGCAAAGTCTAACATAAAAGGTCACCATAAAAATTATGGTCCAAACGCACACTAATTTATGATTTATCTGCTCTCGTACAAACTTCTAACATAAAAGGGTCATAATTATAGTCCAAACTCACACTAATTTATGATTTATCTGCTCACATACAAACTTCTAACATAAAAGATCACCATAAAAATTATGGTCCAAACTCACACTAATTTATTATTTATCTGCTCACATACAAACGTCACCATAAAAATTATGGTCCAAACTCACTAATTTATGATTTATCTACTCACATACAAACTTCCATACTTCAAACGCACATACAAACTTCAAATGATATCATGACCATCATAACAATAGTAGTTATGCCAACAAGATTATTAAGTGCCTCTTTTTGGACCGGACAAGATAAATACATGGGTAAAATTAAACAAAGCCACATAATGACTTCTAAAAAATGCAAATAAAGGTAAAATTAAACCAAACCACATAATGACTTCTAAAAATGCAAATAAAGAGGACCTTTTGGAAGGTCTGTCGTTTCGAAGGAATCTGTTCGACAAACGATTTCTTCCAGTAAAACAGTATCCAATTAGTTGGATTGTGTTTTATTCAAAAGATTGTTTCTAAGGAATCTTTCAAGAAACGATTTCTTCCGGTTAAAAACTGTCCAATCAGTTGGACCATGTGTTTTAGTCAAAAGATTGTTCTGGTTGAGGTTCTCCATCCTCAACAGACAGCTGATGCGAATTTCCAGATGACGTTAATGATGAAGGTGATGAATCACTCAAAATACGCTTCTGGGTTTGATGGCTTGGTGACTCTTAGCAAAACAATGGCATGGGGACCCTCAGTAAAACAAACCCTGAAGGCATTAATTAGATGGGCACATATGTGCTCTCTTAAAAAAAAACTTAATATACTTTTCCTGCGCTGGAACAACTCGAACTGGATTTGAGACAATTGTGACTTCGAGATAATTTCACAAGATAGCTCGGCTTAAAAAAACTTAATATACTTTTCCTGCGCTGGAACAACTCGAAATGGATTTGAGAGAATTTCACAAGATGGCTCGGCTTCAGCGTTTTTTTCAAATACATTATCCACTTAAAAAAATGAAATTAACCTGAATAAGAATAAAGGCAGCGTAGCTTATGTAGATGGAAAAATCTAGAAGAAGTTTCATTTAAACTAAATAAGAATAAAGGCGGTGTAGCTTATGTAGATGGACAAATCTAGAAGAAGTTTCATTTAAACTGAATAAGAATAAAGGCAGCTTAGCTTATGTAGATGGACAAATCTAGAAGAAGCCCAAGATCATAAAGTTAAAACAACAAAAATATTTAAACAACAGTGTAAATTGACCCTGATTTGCTCATTACAACCATGACGATAAACAACAGTCGTGTGATACACTCCATTCTTGGACAATATTCCCTACAGAACCTTTGTACCCATTTTCGCTCAAGAAAAAATCATTACATATAATAAGGTTGCAATAAGACAGAGATGTCATAGCTATGAAATGGGAAACAACAAATAAGTGGTGACCAGACCAAAATAACTATGATGTGTGACAAATAACCTTCTAACCATAATAACTTAGATGATAAGGAGCTCTACAAAAGAGAGAAAGATATATTGACTTATGTACTGCCATTTAATAAAAATACCCAATTTACGTTAAGAACTCGTAAAAATATGGAATATCCATTTATCTGCAACAACCGAAGCATGTAGAGCTACCCTGTTATCATGTCTCTATAAACATGAAAGCTACGTAGAGCTACCACGAATTTCCTTACAAAGAATTGTCAGAAAGAATAAACGCAGAATTCGCTTCATTCAAACCCAAATACTTCTACATGTCACCCCAGTAATCACACGAAGTAAATGCAAAATAGAGCTCAGCAGGCCATTTATTCAATCTGCACACACGTACATTTATATGCTACAATTTACCAACGAAAGTCTATTTTTTCTGACAATGTTAAGTTTCTATTGCCATTTCTGTGTAATTTGAGTTTTTCAGACAGTTACAATTTGTAGTTGGTATATAGCGTCAGATTTTTTTTCCTTGGTTTTATGGACAGAGCGCTTCCGCCTATAGTAAATCCACATCCAAAAGGTACTGAAAGTGGGAGTCACAGGGGGCTTTTCTGAGGCGCTGCGACGGGTGAAAGCAACAAAAGTATGTGATTACCTCGTGATTTCTTCATAACCCAGGTGCAAACTAAGAAAATCATCTATTATTCGTCACTGTAATGTTTTTCGTGATGGCATCGAGGTTGATATTTTGGGCAATGTCCTGTTGAAGAATTTATGGGGTTGGTTCCTTCCTATCTTGCTACTAGAGGATGAAGCAGTAAACTTGAAAAGCTTGTTGTTTCATGTTAGGGTGTTCTTTATTAGCTTTGTTGATTTGTTATTTTGTCTCAGGGCATCTAAATTGGCTTTGGCTTGGTCCTGTATCATTCCTACACTAATCAACTTTTCTACCTCGAAAGGAGTTCCAATAAACCAAAGACAGAGGTATCAACCCTCTTAATAAGAACTTGGATCACCATAATGAAATACATTATTTTTATAATCTACTATTATATATCGCATTAGATTGGGGATTTGGTAAAATTATATTTCTTTTCATGGAGGCTGAGTAGGGATTTGGTAAAATTATATTTTTTTTTAAGGGAGGTTGAGCTAGGTGAAGGTTGGTGTTGGATCACCACAATGAAGTATATTATTTTTTGCAATAAATCTACTAAATCTACTATTATACATCACATTAGATTGATTGGGGATTTGATATAATTATATATTTTAAAATCTACTATTATACATCACATTAGATTGATTGGGGATTTGATATAATTATATATTTTAGAAAGGTTGAGCTAGGTGAAGATTTATGAAGAGGTGGAACACTCCTATGGACTCTCATCCTCAACCCAAGAGGGTTCAACGACTACAACAACGTCTTTCTATGTGAGTTTCTTCTAACACCTACAACACCATCCTACCATGTGAGTTGCTACAACACCTATTTCTATGTGAGTTGCTTCTAACACCTACAACACTGTCCTACTATGTGAGTTGCTACAACACCTATTTCTATGTGAGTTGCTTCTAACACTTACAACACCGTCCTAGTATGTGAGTTGCTACAACACCTACAACAATGTACTATGTGATTCGCTACACCGTCCTATGGATTAGCTCTGCCCATCTATCCTCTGCATTGCTTTGTTCTATGGACATCTAAAGATCTCTTTAACTTACCAATGATTCCATTCTCATCTCCAGCCATTGCCACATGATTTCTATATGTGAAGTTTATTCCGAGGTAAAGTGAAACAGGTGTAAAAGTGTGGTGGTTTCATATGGACATCTAAAGATCTCTTTAACTTACCAATGATTTCATCCTCGTCTTCGGTTTCCATTGCCAGAGGATTCTATAGGTGAAGTTTATTCTGAGGTAAAGTGAAACAGGTGTAAAAGGGTGGTGGTTCAAAATATGAAAGTTTTCTAGTTTTGCTCAGTTCAGTTTTCTTTATTTCAATCTAAGAGGAATCAAACATTTTCAGAGGTAAAAAGTGGTGACTTTGATCGAGATTGTGTTAGAGAATTTATCTTAGTGGTAGAATGAGTTAGTGAATTTATCTTAGTTGTAGAATGAGCTAATTATTCATGAATTAGTGTCGCTTTATCAAAGCTATTCGTTAGTGTTTGTCTAATAAAATAACAAGTAAGTTAGGACTAGATCAAAACCTAACTATTTTTACTTACTTCTACTAACAAATACCATTAAATGATCCAAAAATTCAACAAGATGAATATATCAATAAATACAGTGATACTTCGAGACCCAGAGCACAGACTGAGATAATGTGGAATTTGTAAGAGGAATACAACAATATATACAGTGATACTTCGAGACCCATGAAAGAGCGCAAAGACTGGATAATGTGGAATTTGTAATCAATCAGATTGAAACACTACTTTCAAGAGTGAGATTGGCATTTCGCTTTACTTTGACTACAACAAATGCTTCCATTGGCAGATTAGTGCTTCCAGACCTTTCAATTATTATTATTGATACAAATGACATTTGTACCATTCAAGAGTGAGATTGGCATTTCATTTTACTTTGACTACAACAAATGCTTCCATTGGAAGATTAGGACTTCCAGACTTTGCAATTACTATCATTGGTACAAATGCCATTGGAAGATTAGGACTTCCAGACTTCGCAATTACTATCATTGATACAAATGACATTTGTACCATTGATGGGGCGGTTTGAAATAGAGGAATGTATTCGTCATCTTGATTTCATAGTCCAGGGAACAATGGAAAAAATTAATGAAAATCTAACTATAAGTACAAAACACACATTAGAGCACAAAGACCAGGATACTGTGGAATTTGTAGTTAGTCAGATTGAGACACTTTCAATTTCATTTTACTTTGACTACAACAAATGTTTCGATTGGCAGATTAGGACTTATAAACTTTGCAATACAAATGACCTATGTGCCATTGAAGGGGGAAGTTGAAATCAGAAGAATGTATTCGTCATCTTGGATTCATAGTTCACGAACAATGAAGAAATCAATGAAAATCTATCTATAAATACAAATGCACATTGAAAGAGGCAATACTTCTCAGGGTCTTCTCACAACGAGCTGTCTCACAAGGCTGCGGGTGCAATCAGGAAAATTAAAGGGTTATTGTTTACATTGTGATGCCAATTTGCCCTGGAGGTGTCCCTACCATTGCAGTTGTGCAGAAAAATTAAAGGGTTGTTGTTTACATTGTGATGCCAATTTGCCCCGGAGGTGTCCCTACCATTGCAGTTGTGCTGAAAAACGGGTGCAATCAGGAAAATTAAAGGGTTATTGTTTACATTGTGATGCCAATTTGCCTTGGAGGTGTCCCTACCATTGCAGTTGTGCAGAAAAATTAAAGGGTTGTTGTTTACATTGTGATGTCAATTTGCCCTGGAGGTGTCCCTACCATTGCAGTTGTGCAGAAAAATTAGAGGGTTGTTGTTTACATTGTGATGCCAATTTGGCCTGCAGGTGTCCCTACCCATGCAATTGTGCATGAAAATTAGAGGGTTGTTGTTTACATTGTGATGCCAATTTGGCCTGCAGGTGTCCCTACACATTTGTCCCTACCCATGCAATTGTGCATGAAATACTTTTCTGTAATGTACAATAACTAGTCTAATCCCCACTTCCTATCTAAGCTTGCTACGAACCTAAACTTTCTACCTTTTAAGGGTTCTCCCGCCTTCTGGAAGCTCAAACCACCTTCTCCATTCAAAAGCCAGGAACATCAATAACATCTGAGAACACAACACCAAATAAATAGGATATAGGATATCTTAGAATAAACACATAGTGATCCCCTTTACGGATACTTAAAGAAAACACTATTAGCAATCAAATGCATTGAAGACACTCAGGAATAAAATGCATTCAAGTCGTTTGCAGCTCAACCTTGAAATATATATAATTTTTCACTAGCTTGATTTTTAAGTTAAGTGGAACAAATCATGACACTCTTTTAACCGAAACTTCAAATTCCATAAAATCTAGACATATAGAACTGTTAAAGAAGTCCACTGTAGGGAGAAAACACTGTTAGCAATAAAATGCATTGAAGACACTGTCAGGTTTGCAGCTCAACCTTGAAATATATATAGTTTTGCACTAAATTGATTTTTAAGTTAAGTGGGAAAAATCATGACACTCTTTGAACCAAAACTTCAAATTCCATAAAATATAGACATGTAGAACTGTTAAAGAAGTCCACTGTAGGGCTACTATTGAGAGCTAGTTATGAAGATACTCGGTTCATTTATTTCACAATGTATTAATTTTAAAGTACAGAAACATTATTTGCTCAATGTATTAATTTTGAAGTACAGGAACATTATTTGCTATATTTGTGTTAGCACGAAGGGCACACAGTGCTGGGCCCAACATAAATATATGGTTTATGGTGCAATTTACAATATCCAAATTGCTGACCAGCATAGAAACTGATTTTGAAGTACAAGAACATTACTTGTATTAGCACAAAGGGCAAACAGTCCTGGGCCCAACATTTGTATTAGCACGAAGGGCACAGTGCTGGGCCCAACATAAATATGTGGTTTATGGTGCAATTTACAATATCCAAATTGCTGACCAGTATAGAAACTAAGTTTAAAGTACAGGAACATTACTTGTATTATCACAAAGGGTACACAGTGCTGGGCCCAAAATAAATATGTGGTTTATGGTGCAATTTACAATATCCAAATTGCTGTCCAACATAAAAACTAACTGGGAAAGAAAACCAGTCTATTGGGGGGCAATATTGTTTTTACAGGCTAAACATTGGATCCAAGAACTGTTAGACATAAATAAGAATTGTTATACTTGAATATGAAGATGCCACTAGAACCGAATAAGAGATGGGAAGACGATGAGGATCCTCAGAGTTTGTTTGTGATTGATGATAAACTTCTGCTATGTCCTTCAATTTCTGAAGTGGGCTTGCAAATCTGATTTGATAGGAACAGCCCAAAAAACATTGCTATGATGTCCTTCGATTTCTGACTTAGGTTGAATCATTAGACCTGATGTCCTTCGATTTCTGACATAAGTTGAATCATTAGACCTGAATATGATGATGCCACTAGAACTGAATGAGGGATGTGAAGACTGAGAATCCCCAGAGTTTGTGATTGATGATAACCCTGTACTATGATGTCCTTCGATTTCTAAGAACAGCCCAAAAAGACATCTATGCCATCTTTTTAAAGCTCCTTTGCTTAATTCATCGCCTATATTAGTGTTTTGGACTATTGTGGCAGACAAAATTTACCAAGTATTACTTTTGAATGTAGATAGGTAGGTAGAAAACACTGTTAGCAATAAAATGCATTGAAGACACTGTCAGGTTTGCAGCTCAACCTTGAAATATATATAGTTTTGCACTAAATTGATTTTTAAGTTAAGTGGGAAAAATCATGACACTCTTTGAACCAAAACTTCAAATTCCATAAAATATAGACATGTAGAACTGTTAAAGAAGTCCACTGTAGGGCTACTATTGAGAGCTAGTTATGAAGATACTCGGTTCATTTATTTCACAATGTATTAATTTTAAAGTACAGAAACATTATTTGCTCAATGTATTAATTTTGAAGTACAGGAACATTATTTGCTATATTTGTGTTAGCACGAAGGGCACACAGTGCTGGGCCCAACATAAATATATGGTTTATGGTGCAATTTACAATATCCAAATTGCTGACCAGCATAGAAACTGATTTTGAAGTACAAGAACATTGCTTGTATTAGCACAAAGGGCAAACAGTCCTGGGCCCAACATTTGTATTAGCACGAAGGGCACAGTGCTGGGCCCAACATAAATATGTGGTTTATGGTGCAATTTACAATATCCAAATTGCTGACCAGTATAGAAACTAAGTTTAAAGTACAGGAACATTACTTGTATTATCACAAAGGGTACACAGTGCTGGGCCCAAAATAAATATGTGGTTTATGGTGCAATTTACAATATCCAAATTGCTGTCCAACATAAAAACTAACTGGGAAAGAAAACCAGTCTATTGGGGGGCAATATTGTTTTTACGGGCTAAACATTGGATCCAAGAACTGTTAGACATAAATAAGAATTGTTACACTTGAATATGAAGATGCCACTAGAACCGAATAAGAGATGGGAAGACGATGAGGATCCTCAGAGTTTGTTTGTGATTGATGATAAACTTCTGCTATGTCCTTCAATTTCTGAAATGGGCTTGCAAATCTGATTTGATAGGAACAGCCCAAAAAACATTGCTATGATGTCCTTTGATTTCTGACTTAGGTTGAATCATTAGACCTGATGTCCTTCGATTTCTGACATAAGTTGAATCATTAGACCTGAATATGATGATGCCACTAGAACTGAATGAGGGATGTGAAGACTGAGAATCCCCAGAGTTTGTGATTGATGATAACCCTGTACTATGATGTCCTTCGATTTCTAAGAACAGCCCAAAAAGACATCTATGCCATCTTTTTAAAGCTCCTTTGCTTAATTCATCGCCTATATTAGTGTTTTGGACTATTGTGGCAGACAACATTTACCAAGTATTACTTTTGAATGGAGATAGATAATAAGGTAACAGAGACTTTTCCTCCCAACACTTTTAGTCAGTCTATCGGTGTATTTCATGCTTCAGAGCAAATTTTCTTTCTTGAGGATCGACCTTAATCATGGCTTTTTCTTTCTTGAAGCTCGACCTTGATCATGGCCTTGCAGTGACAGTTTACTGCACCGTCCCAACTCCTCTTCCTACCACTTATCTTAATTTGCATCATTGATATTTGTTTTACTACAAGTCTTGAGTTTGTCAAAGTTCCCATCCATTCCCATGCTGCTTTGGAACAATTCTCTGTGTTCCCTTGCCCTCCATTCCCATCATTGATTGTTGTTTTTCTACAAGTCTTGAGTTTGTCGAAGTTCCAGTCCATTCCATGCTGCTCTGGAACAATTCTCTGTGTTTCCTTGCCCTCCATTCCCATTAATCAACATGCTGCTTTGGAACAATTCTGTGTTCCCTTGCCCTCCATTCCCATCATTGATTGTTGTTTTTCTACAAGTCTTGAGTTTGTCAAATTACCAATCCATTTCCATGCTGCTCTGGAACAATTCTTTGTGTTTCCTTGCCCTCCATTCCCATCAAGTTGCTTAATAGCGACAGCCTGTGCATAATGAATAAGCACAAACTTGGAAAAATAAATATGTGAAAAGAACTAAACTAAACATAAACAATAGGTCAGATCAATTGCCTATCGCCATAGAAGTATTATGTAAACAATGTTCAAATCCTCGAGGGTCAGCCAACCAAAAAATCCTAAACAAATAAAAAATGTCACCATAGTAAAATAGGTTTGTAATTACTACCTTTGAATGGAGATATGTTAGCAAAAGCTTTTTTGCATTTAGCATCCAATCCATTTTTTCCTCTCAGCCCTTTTAGTATGTGTATTTCATGTTCACTGCAAATTTTCTTTCTTCTTTCTTGAGGATCAACCTTGATCATGTCCAGTGATGGTTTTACTGTAGTGATCTTTTTACTGCACCATCCTAACTCCTCTTCCCACCACTTATCTTAGTTTGCATCATTGTTGTTTTTTTTTTACAGGTATCGAGTTTGTCAAAGTTTCCAAAGTTTCCATGCTGCCTTGGTACAACTCTCTGCAACTCCATTCCCGTCAAGTTGTTGACAACCTCTATACAATGAATACGCACAAATTTACAAACATAAATATATAAAAGCAGTTAAACTAACAAGGGTAAAAAAATAAAAAAGTGGGATAGCTTACCACAAACCTTAGTATCAGGGATAAATATAACTTCTGAAAAGTACAAAGCTTAGCAACCACACACAAAATTGAGGCAAACTTGGGTGCTTAGAATCCTCGATATAGTTAGATCAGCCCGAAATTGAAAAGGTCATACGTTCAACATGGTTCAATTTGCTTGTCACGTTGCCCTTTAGTGTCGATTCAATGAATCCAGAAATACAAAGGTAGAGTGAGTATGACCAATAGACGGGGCTAAAGATAGCAATGGTATATGGGGAGGGTGACCAATGATGGGCAGAGGTGAAGTAGGTAGTATCCCTGTCTTTGATCTCCTGCCTGACATGCACGCAGTGGGACATTTACGGTCAAAGGAACAAGATATAAGGAACTAAGGTCCAAAGCCTCCAAAGCAATTAAAGTTTGGACAAAGCATTGGCTGGGACAAGAACAAAGCCTGGTCCTACACATGGCAAGATATAACAATAATTCATTTCTCTTTTTAAAAATAATTGCAACAAATGACAATATTCATTTATATTTTTATATCTTAACAGGAACATAAAGCACATATATTGTTCCAAAAGCTTAAATGTTGACCTTTGCTTGTGCTTCTGTTAGTTTTAGAGAAGCTTCAGCCTTCAGGGCTTTAGTCTCATGTTTCTGTGGCCCTCTTCAAAAGTCTAATTTGCGAGGGCTTACAGTGACGGTTTACTGCACAGTCCCAACTCTTCTTCCTACCACTTATCTTAATTTACATCATTGATTGTCATTTTCAAGTCTTGAGTTTGTCAAAGTTCCCATGCATTTCCATGATGTTCTGGCACAATTCTCTGTTTCCTTGCCCTCTATTCCAATCAAATTGCCTAATAGCGACAACCTGTGCGCAATGAACAAGCACAAACTTGGAAAAATAAATATATGAAAAGAATTGAACTAACCATAAACAAATAAAAAATGTCACCAAAATAGGTCTGTAATTACTACCTTTGAATGTAGATATGCTAACAGAAACTTGTGTATTTAGCATCCAATCTATGTATTTCATGTTCACTGCAAATTTTCTTTCTTCCTTCTTGAGGCACAACCTCGCTCATGGCTTGCAGTGGTCGTTTTACTGCACCACCCCAACTCTTGTTCCTACCACTTATCTTACTTTGCCTCATTGATTGTAGGAAATCATTGACTGTTGTTTTTCTACAGGTCTCAATTTTGTCAAAGTTTCCATGCTTCCCTGGCACAACTCTCTGCAACTCCATTCCCGTCAAATTGTTGACAGCCTGTGCACAATGAATAAGTGAAAACTTAGAAAAATAAATATATGAAAACAAACAAACTAACAATGGTAAAAAAAAAAACAAGTGGGCTAGCCTTGGTATCATGGATAAATATAACTTCTGAAATGTACAAAGCTTAGCAACCAAAATAAGAGTCACAAATGCTTGCTGCCATACAAAATTGAGGCAAAACCCGGGGCTTATATTTCCCAGTATAGTTAGATCAGCACCGAAACGGAAGAGGCCATACATTTAACATGTTTCAATTCGCTTGTCAGGTTGCCCTTTATTGCTGCTTCAATGAATCCAGAGATAAAAAGGCACAATGAGTATGATAAATGGGCAGGGCTAGAGATAGCAATGGTATATGGGGAGGGTGACCAATGATGGCAAGAGGTGAGGTACGTAGCATCCCTGTCTTTGATCTCCTGCCCAAACTACATGCAGTGGAACATTTACGGTCCAAGGAATCGAGGCCCCAAGCCTCCAAGCAATAAAAGTTTGGACAAAGCATTGGTTGCTACAAGAACAAATCCTCATCCTACACATGGCAAGATATAACAATAATTCATTTTTATTTTCAAAAATAATTGCATCAAATGACAATATTCATTTATATTTTAGTCTTTACAGGAGGAAAAAGCACATATATTGCTCCAAAAGCTTAAATGTGGACCTGTGTTTCTGTTAGTTTTATAGAAGCTTCAGTTCTTTAGTCTCGTGTTTATGTAGCCCCAAAATCTTCAAAAGTCTAATTTACGAGCCCTTTGCGAGCCCTTGAAACCTAATGTAAAAATATAGAACATAGTGAATAAAGTCTTCACAGTTCCATAGTTTACCACCAGTGTGTGCTTTCTTTTCATCTTGTTTCTCTTCACATGATTTCTTTTCTATGGTCAATGCTTTCCATTGCTTTCCATTTAGTTCTTATAAAAGCTCCCATATCCTTGAAAATCGTATTTGGATTCTCATATTTCACCAATTGGTGATAATAACATAGTGAATTGGAGCATATAATTAAAATGAACATTCTTAAAAAAAAACATGTGAAGCATTCATATAATAGAAATCAAAGTCTTTCTTATAGAAGTAAATCAGAAGGCCATCAAATATTTTGTTCGGTTTACAATAGACTAGAGCATTATATGACAATGGGGAAATGCATTTTTTCTATGTGCATGTGATGATATGATGGAGTACTGAAGTTTTTAAGGAATCTAAATTTCCTTCAAGCCTAATATCGTAAGAAAGACAACGATCAAGCATAAGGGCACCACTCTCAAAAAACTTTTTGGTTAATAACTTAATTCCCTTTAGAATAAAAACAATTAGCATTTGGTTTCCATTTGGTTTCCTTCAACATCGACCATTGTTTGCTAGTAAGACCCACTTGAGTCCATTGTCCTTGGGGGAACAATATATGCTGAAGAAGGTCTCTTTGGCCTGTTTGGACCACTTCTTCATAGGAGTCCATCAAAACCCTATTTAGTGATTGTCATGACAGTCCTGAACATATTGTCTACAAATGCCTCGTGCCTTCTTTGACTAAACGAACTTCTGGGAGGAGGATAGAGAGAAGTGTTGGGAACCAATGGGGTAAGGACCTGCTTACGCCTCCACTAAAGCCATTAAGGGTCAGCTGAAGGTGTGTCTCTTGATCCTCTGAATGTTCACGCACTGCCTCAATGCCCTGCTCCCACCTTATTGTTGGAACTTAAGAGATCAATTTTGGTTGATTTCGATATTCTTGACTAAAAAAATCAATAATGAACTGGAAAGAATCAATCGTGCCAAGTCTGAACTCTGAGCATTGATTTGTTGCAGTAGTGGGCACGGCGTTGCGACTGCTTGTTCGCACGTATTGTAAGCGATAGTGGGCATGAAGCTATACCTGCTTGTGCGCAGAAGGTGGCCATTAACGGAGGCGAACTATTCTCAGCGGTAATGCCCTCCAACATGGCCTGAAACTCCACTATGCCAACTGTTATCTGCGCTAGTACAGATGTCAGATTGTCATTCGAAGGAGGGCAACAAAAATAGGCATATGCCTATCAGTGTAATCAAAATAAACAAGTAGGATAGCTTAGCACAAACCTTTGTATCGTGGATAAATTTTCAAATGTACAAAGCTAGCGACCAAAATAAGAGTCACAAATGCTTACTCCCACACAAAATTGAGGAAACAACAATAATTCATTTCTACTTTCAAAAATAATTGCAACAAATGACAATATTCATTTGTATTTTTAAAGTCTTTGACAACTAGAGAGCACATATATTGTTCCAAAAGCTAAATGTTCACCTGAGTTTTTGATAGTTTTAGAGAAGCTTTAGATCTTTAGTCTCATGTTTCTGTAGCCCCACAACTTTTAAAATTCTAACTTGCGAGCCTTTGAAACCCAATAGAAAAATATATAACATAGTGAATAAAGTCTTTATAATTCCATAGTTTACCCATCAGTGTGCTTTCTTTTTCATCCTTATGTTTCTCTTCACATGATTTCTTCTCTTATATGTTCAATGCTTTCCATTTAGTTTTCAAAATGGCTACCATATCCTTGAAAATGGTATTTGGATTCTCATATTTCACCTATTGGAAATATAACTGAATGAATTGGAGCACTTAATTAAAATGAGCATTCTTAAAAAAACATGTGAAGCGTTCATATAATAGAACATAATGAATTGCAAATCGCAAGCCAAAAGCCCCATTTAAGTTTAACTCGACCTGGCACAAGAATGAGGAGTATACCAAAATGGTCATTGATTATTGGAAATCACTTCCCCCTGCTCCTAGACAGTCACACACTGAATGTTTTGCTAAAAAACTTCTCTGCCTCAAGCACAAAACAATTGACTGGGCCAGAGAAAAAAGAGTAAGGGATGATCACCTCCTTAATGATATTGAATTTGAACTTGCTAATCTGGTTGGAGCGGATGGTCGGGTATTTGAATCTGCGGAAGAAAAAGATCACCTGATCAAACTTGAAGCAGAGAGGAACAAAATCCTAAAGGACAAAGAGGAAACCTAGAGACTCAGGAGTCAAGCCATTTGGCTTCAATCTGGGGATGATTATATACAAAGTTTTATCATCAATTTTCAAATGGTCGACGGGCCATCAATATTGTCTAGAATTTGGAGGATGATTTTGGATACTGGGTACAATCATTGAATCATCTGGCCACTCTCAGTACCTCTCATTTCAGTGGGCTCTACAAAGCACCACAGGAAACTACTCTTGCTGAGATTATCAAAGTGGCAGGTGTGTTTCCTAGATTTGTCAATCATGAAGCTGCAGAGGATCTCATCAAGCAAATATCTATGGGCGAATTGGAAGGCACCCTCAAATGAATCAAGAAAGACAAGAGCCCTAGACCAGAAGAATGGCCAATAGAATTTTATCTTGCCTTTTTTGAAGTACTTGGCAATCATCTGCTTCAAGTTATTGAAGAATGCCAAGTAAGTGGCCGAATGTATGATGCATTTAATTCACCCTTCATTGCCCTTATTCCCAAATCTGACTCCCCTCTAACCTTCAATGACTTTAGGCCCATCTCTCTTTGCAATTGCATATATAAGATCATAGCCAAAATTATTGCCAACTACCTTAAACCTATTTTATCTGAGCATATCTCTCCGAAACAGTTTGCCTTCCTTAATCATCGTCAGATTCATGAAGTTGTCGGCACCACCAAGGGGGTCCTCCATTCCATCAAGATCAAGAGGCTAAAAGGTATGATCCTAAAGATTGATTTAGCAAAGGCATTTTATCGTACTAGCTGGCTATACTTGAGAATGAATTTGACTCATTTGGGCTTCCCCATAACTTTCATCCAATGGATCATGTGTTGTATTTCCAATGTTTCATATAGTGTTTTTATCAATGGTTTCGCCTCTTCTTTCATGCTAAGTAGGGCCTTAGACAAGGTTGTCCTCTCTCTCCCCTGCTTTTCTTGCTGGTCATGGAAGGCTTGAGCCGGCTTATATCTGAGGAAAAAAGACAGGGAAGACTTCAGGGTATTAAAATCACCAACAGTTGCATCCTTACCCATCTACTATTTGTTGATGACATCCTCATTTTCCTCAATGGATCGATTGGTGACACAACTGCATTTTCTTCTATTCTCAGATCCTTTTGCTTTGCCACAGGAATGGAATGCAATCAACATAAATTGACTCTGACTGCTATTGGTTGCTCCCTCAATGAAACTCACAATGCTCATCAGCGATTTCCCTTCACTATTCTCCCATTTGATGATGGTCTTAAATATCTTGGATTTTGACTCAAGCCCATACATTATAATATAGCTGACTGGGTATGGCTTGTGGCAAAAATTGCAAGGCGACAGAATATATGGCATCACAAATGGCTCTCTAGGGTTGGCTGACTCACTCTTATCAAATCTATATTGAAAGCTACACCAGTGTACTAGATGTCCTTGGCTTGGATTCCAAGGGGCATATTGCATAGAATACGATAGTTGTGTTGCATATTCTTATGGAAAGGGAAACAAGAAGGTCATACATATGCATGAGTTAGATGGGATCTCATTGCTCTCCCAAAGAAATAGAGCGGATGGGGCATGAAAAACCTTGATGCTTTTGCAAAAGCATTAGCAGGAAAAATGGGATGGCAAGTTCTTACTACAAAGAATCTATGGATTGGGGCGGTCATATAGAAGTATATTAACCCTCTCCATCTTCTTGATTGGATCAGGCGACCAACATGGAGCGGTTCTGAACTCTCTATCATACATCTGTGATGGATTAACCTGGAGGATTGGTAATGGTAACCTCGTTTGCATTGGCATGGATCCTTGGTCTAGATGTGGGAATGCTTTTCATCTTCCCCCTAAGCACCTACACTTCCTCTCGATCGTAGGTATCATTAGACTTGCTCAATTTGTTGATCAGGACAATTCTACTATTTTCTATCAAGCCTGGAAATCTGCTGAACTATAGGGTATACCTAACATCTAGCACAATGATTGGCAATCCTACATTAGTGCACTCTTAGAATCACATGTTCGGATCACTAAGGGAAAGGATGAGCTCATCTGGGCATGCAGCATGGTTCCTATTCTCCTAAGGAAGGATATCTTGCCAACTACTCTGCACACAAACCCCCCGCTTCTGGTTGGTGGTGGAACGCTCTTTGGAAGCTAAAGGCACCTCCCAAGGATAAATTATTCATGTGGTGTATACTCCGCAACAAAGCCCCTACAGGGGACAATCTACAGAAGCGATCATATTTCGGACCAACATGGTGTATACTATGCAAGCAGGCATCAGAATCTATTGAACACTTATTTCTATTATGTCCTATTAGCATTTCTCTATGGCATAATGTACTTGCAAATCTACACCTTCCCAATCGTTGGCATGGAGCTAATATATTGGAAGCATGGCAATCGAGGTGGTCTGCTGCACACCTAACCAAGATTAGGAACCTCCATCCCCTGATATGTTGGTGCATTTGGTTGCAAAGAAATAAACTTATTTTTACGGGTACTGCTTCACTATGGCCTCAAGCAATAGCACATCTCAGATCAATATATAACAGTATACCGGAGGATGATTGCCCTCACACTACACACAATATCTCTGCAGAGATTATCGACAGGAACATCCCTTGGGCATATTTCGAAGGGTCAACATAGTAGCAAGGTTGTGGTGGGGGCATGTTACTACATATTTGTTAATTTTAGGTATGTTCTATGCTTAGAGCAATTTATTTCAATTTTCGCAGTTAGCTCAATATCTTTTCTAGATTAGCAATCACATCAACATTAAAGTAAACTATAGATAGAACATAAACATAAATCGCAGAAGATAAGCCAAGACAAGAGGACACGAGATGTGGCACTAGCCAGGGACAAACCCCAATGTGGGGAAACTCTTGACCAATTCTTCTTTTATGTTCTTCAATAGTTCAGTAGAGAGAGAGAGAGAGAGATAATACATTTACAACAGAAGTCAATACTTTGAGTTATCTAGATAAGAGCAAAGATCATCTCTAAGAAGATAATAGATGAGATCAGTTGAAGACATGTTGCTTCAACTGATTCTCCAAGGTGACTCTTTCACGTATCATTTTGTTGCATCCCATCATCATGCTGCACCTCACCGTGTTGCACCATGCTGCACCCATCATCACAATGCTGGACCTCATGACCATGTTGTACACATCACACTGCTGCATTGTTGTCCCATCTGTCATAACCGTGTCGTCATACAACATGTCTCATGTGCTTGCAGCACCATGCTTGCCACTGTTGTCCATGCTTGCCATGTTGCACCATTCTTGCCATGTTGTCCATGCTTGCCATGTTGCACCACGTTTGCCATGTTGTCCATGCTTCACCATGCTTGCCATGTCACAGTTGTCCCATGCATCTATACAACACTCTATACCTTCTTGTCCCATGCATCTATACAACACTATGTACCTTGTTGTCCCATACATCTATACAACACTATGTACCTTGCTGTCCCATACATCTATACAACACTATGTACCTTGATGTCCTATTTACTTTGTTGCACTAGTTAGCAGTTGTCCCACTTGTGCCACTGTTGCACAATTGTCATAGTTGTCCTATGTCATTGGGTTGTCCCATTGTCCTATTTGTTAGTGACATTGCAGCTCCTATGTGGCAGTATCTAACATCTCTGTACTATTGTTCATGGACAGAATTCAATCATTGGTTAAGGCACCCTCCTATAACCTATAGCATTCTAACAATCAGCCCATAACTCACATTGAATTATGCGGAGACACCTACAACTCCATGTAGAGGGTTGTTTTGACCATCAAAACAATACTTACAGGCTTGTGGCTTTCACGCAAACCTTGTTGCCTCTTCAAGTGGTCACAAGAGTGACCTTAACGTCCCTTCTTCTTCGCTGAAGTAGGCGTTGGATTGTTGCCTTCTAGCCCAACTCCTAGGCCCTCCTAACAGTAGCTCAGTCCTCAAAAAGACCCATGACTTTGTTGTGGCTAGGACCTATTAGGGCAGCGTATATCCTTATCTTGACTACGGCTAGGTTACCCTTGAGATAGCGTAGGTTAGGGTTACCTTAGGATAGTGTTAGGGTTGCCTTCCATCTGCATCTAGGGCTACCTTCCATCTGCGTCTAGGGTTGCCTTCTATCTGTGTCTAGGGAATCATCTTTTCCTCCAACGTCTAGGGCTTCCACTCCTAGATTTCTCTTCCACTAAAACCCAAGACAATTGGAAAGAAATCAAGATAAAAGAGTGTGTGAGAAATGACTCTCAAGTCATCTCCTTTTATACTAAAACGTTGAGCACATGTGGGGTTTATTTGGTTGTTGGCCAAACTTGACGAATTGTCTTATAACACAAATAAATTCATAACACAAATAAATTCATAACTCGATGAGAGGGATCCATGAAAAAATATCAGCGGCCATAAACAAGATGACCCACATGGAGTTTGGCCCTACTTGCCAATTTTAACACTCCCTCTCAACTAAGGAGAACTCCATCTGCTAATCCATATGTCTGATTGTACTATCAGTGCCCTGCACTACTCTGCTCTGCTGAACCATGAAGAAGAAGAATTGATCGAGAATGTCTCATAAAATTCTCTACTAACCCGACGTCAGTTTTATTGATCCCAGATCAATATCACAAGAGAGTGTCTCAAACCACTCATACTAATCCCATATCAGTTTCATTGATCCCAGATCAATGGAGGTCATCCTAGCATAGGGAGTACGGTAGATACAATGATGCGTCCATCACTAGTACTACTATGGTCCCTAACCCCATTTCCCTGCTCATTGGCCAGATGAGAGGTACTTCCCATGAGTCCCAGACTACATGGGTAGGATGCCTCAACAGGAGAACCATTCATCCTGTCCCTAAGTCGCCTCGGAGTATCACAAGGAAGGTTGAGCCATTCACCCTGTACACAATGCACCATTAGGGGAGGGTGAATCACCCTATGGTCGCTTGTTACTCCAAGCAGTACCCCAAGCCCCCCGAAGCTCCCAGAGCTTAATGCATGCATCATATAGAACCTTTATAAGAAGGTCTCTCAACAACTCCAAGTCGTTCGGGAAAGTCACAAATTTGACCTTTCCCAGGGCTTTAACAAAATGTTTGCAACCTGTACATTAGTCTCAATGCAGTAGAGCCTCCTCACTCATCGAGGTACCATATCCCAGATAAGGTAGTATTTGATGTCTATACGCTGGAGCAAATCATAGAATATGGGATTCCTCAACAATCGAATCCCCCCCTGGTTGACACAGAGGATCCCGGTGGTATCCATCATGTGTACAAACAGCTCGCTGAAGATCTTCCACAACTAGGAAGCTTCACACGAGATCATACTCGTAGCTATGTATTCGGTCTTAGCAGTGCTTATAGCAACCGACTTCTGCTCCCTGCTCATCCAGGATATCGAGCAGAACCCGAAGAGAACTAGCACTCGGAAGTGCTCTTGCGATTCTCCACACTACCTGCCCAGTCAGTATTCGAATAATCATGCAGCTTCACATTTCCAGTAGTGTATCTCAATCCATGAGAGATTGTGCCCTGAAAATATCTCGGAAAGTTCTTGGCACCAATCCAATGAGGCCCAACCAGCAGCACAATTTCAACCCATAGCTACAGAATTTTGGCCTCCACTGAAGGTCTGAAATTTTCGAACCCTTGCAACTACTATTGCATCCACACTTGTGATTGAAATTTAGCCTTCCAAAGCTTCCCAGCCACTTCACTTGACTTGCTTCCTTGTCTAGGGCTAGTAGGTGACTTATTAAGCCCTTCTAGCAATTTTGATCCTCTACCAAGCCGACTTGGTCTCGAAGGGTATTTTGACACTTTTAAATACAAAAATAATTCTCTTTACAAGTTACAATCTGCCGATGGGGTCTTCAAATAATGAAGATGGCTCTTTTGACTTCTTGACATAGGACAAACCCTTGAAGCACTCAATGGGTGCTTCACGTCTAAAATAAAAGACCTTGAGCATGAAACCCATGCTCCAAAAAAATAATAATTTTTCTTTCATTTTACAATATACAAGAATCAAAAGTACATTTCATATATATGAAGACTGAACCTAGTTACACATTTTTCAACAAGACTCAGGGACCGACTAGAGTTTGGGTGATTTGGTGAGCCTTGGAAGGTGCGCACCACAGAGGGACTGGCAGGTCACAAAGAAGAAAGTACCACTTGGGTTCTGGAACTAACCGGAGACTTGTGCTGAGAATTTCTTGGCTCACCATGAGGTGCCCTAAAAGGTGGGCATCATAGAGGGACTCCCAGGTCCCAGAGAACGATGTGCCACTTGGGCCCAGATTCGGTGAAGCAAAGCGTAGTGGTTGGAATCGTCACTGTTGAGTTGGTGCCTTGGCCATGGATATGCTATTATTATTGGTATCGTTTCATGTGGAGTTGGAGCCCTAGCTCAAGGGTGACATACGATTGAGAGTTTATGAACCGTAAGGTCTATGGTTGGAAGGAATGTCAGAGATCTGTAACCTGCAGCAACATTCACAAATAAGTAATTGAGAACTGGTTTTATGTTTATTCCGCTGCATTTACTTATGGTTCTATAATCTTGTAGTTAATTGTGCTCAATTTGTGTATTGTGATTAAATTGTGCTTATATTTCTGGTTATGCTCTGCAACAATGAAAATCGTTAAATGTATTTGGTCAAAAAAAATATATATATATATATATAGTTTAATTTTTGCCTAGGATTTTGAGTGTAAAATTAAAATTCTAAGGTGTGTTTGAGTGGCATCGCCCAAGGTGGCTGGAGACGTTACAATTAAACATCATAAAGTAGTATTCTTTGAATTGTACAAAGAGAACTCAATTGGATTTATTTAATATTAAATTTATTTACAACCAAGTTCATTATGAACAACTGAGTTATTTGCTTGAAAATTTTGAAAAATTTCACGCGTGCAAGAAGGCAAATAAATGTGATCACTCTGCCTCAAACCAGCACAATCACACAAGGGGGATCTTAACCCAAATAAATGTGGTTACTTTTCCTCAAACCATCACAATCATGCAGGGGGAGGACCATGCACCATCATGATATGAGGGTTATGTATCTTAGCCCCAAAGAGAAGGATCAAATATAGGTTATTTCCCCTCTACCAATATTAATGGCTAGTAGTCACATTAGTAATTGGAGTGGCAAAATAGAAGAACCATAGAAAGTGCACGTGAATAAGGTCTTGAAAATGGGGATAAATAAATGGATTCAATATTCTTATGTATTTGTTGTTTTTGTTGCATGCTTTTATCTCCCTTTTTTTTGGTAAAAGATCATGTTCCTTTTAGTAGTTGTATTCTTAAATTATTTTGAGGGTGTTGCTTAGATATAGCAATGCTAATGCCTGGGGTAATGAAAACATTATAAAGCAACAAAGCTTGGAGAAGTGGCTACGGAAGTGGTCACGCCTATCATGAGTATAGGAGGGCAAACATGTGTGGGACCTCCACCTCAAACCAACATGACAAAGTAGGGTGAAGAACCATGCAACTTCATGGTATGACAATGATGGATCTTCACACCAAGAGAAGGCTTAGAAATTGTTTCACCCTCTACAAAAATCACAATATTGTGTGAAAAGGCAAGATGGAAGAATCCTAGGAAGTGCCAAGTAAATAAGGTGTTGAGAATCAAGAGAAAGCCATGGCTTCGATCTTCTAATGTATTTGTTTCTTTTAAGGCTTGCTTTATCCACCTTTTTATCTAGTTAGAGACCCTATCTATTTTTAGCTAGTCTATGTTCCTAGGTTTTCTGAGCCTTGGTCTCAAGACAAGTTAGTGTGTGGACTTAAGTCCCAACGAAAGTTGATTTAGGAATGGAAAAAGCATATGTAGGATGAAGCATGAGGTTTCGTCTCAATATAGGTTAGCGTGTGAATTAAGACCCAACAAATGTTGATTGAAGAATGGTAGAAAAATGTATGTAGGATAAGGGCTAAAGGGAGTTGTTCGAGTGAGGTCAAAGTTGGATGCACTCTTTCCTAGCCTTCTAGCCTCTAGGAAGCGATATTTTTTATGTCCTTTATATTGCCTAACTGTGATAAGTTCTTGTCAAAGATGCATTCCACTATGATAGAATGATGGAAGAAGTCCATGATGCTTTTGGCTCCTTCATAAAAACATGAAGCAACCATATAAAAAATTGTAGATAAGATGGGGCTAAAAGGACAAATGCATCATGTTTTAATGATAATGTTGAGATTGCAATGCACACATAAGAAACCCACACTCTCCAATGGAACAAAGCGCTTAGTACCCCTCCCAATTATAGATGAAAACTAGTATGGTCATAACTTGGATTGAAAAAATTGCTTTGTTTCATCCATATCTACAAACTCTCTACTCAATGCAAGTTTTCTTGAAGCAACAATATAGAAAGTTGTAGATATTATGGGGCTAAAAGGACAAATGTCTCGTGTTTTAATGAAAATGTTGAGATTAAGAAACCTACACTCCCCAGTGGCACAAAGTGCTTAGTACCCCTCCCAAAAGTAGATGAAACTAGTATGCCATAACTTGGATTGCACAAAGTGTTTAGTACCCCTCCCAAATGGAGATGAAAACTAGTATGCTTAGTACCCCTCCCAAGTCTAGATGAAAGCTAGTATGCCATAACTTGGATTGCACAAAGTGCTTATTACCCCTCCCAAATGTATATGAAAACTAGTATGTCATATCTTGGGTTGAAAATTTTGTTTTGTTTCATCCATATCTATAAACTCTACTCAATTAGAAGAAAGTTTGGCTTTTATGCTTGAAGATTCAAATTACCTTTCCTTTACCCATATTTCTTATAATAGATTTACCCATATTGACTACAATAATTTTACATGATTACACATGATATAAGAAGCAACAAAAGAGTTTAGTTAAAACAAAATGGAACCTCATACATACCTCTTTCATCTTTGCCCATTCAATCTTTTGAATTTTCATCAGCCCTAAATCCACAATATGTGTTGTTAAGGCTTGCCTTAATTTACGCACTCATAGAACCCAAAACAGAAACCAAGAACAAAGGTTTATAAAACAAAAAATTATAAAAACAAGAAAGAAAACATGAAAAACAAAATACCAAACCACAATTTAGCATGGCCATGCTCACAAATGTAAAAAAATAACATTAGTTGTAAAAAACAAAGGAATAGCAAAATTTAAAAGCAACAAAAAAAAATGAAAATAACAAAAACAAAACAAACAAAGAAAAATAGTAGACAAACTTTTCTTTACAATCCTAAAATGCATCTACAGCCAATCAGGGACATCCTGCACATTAAAAAATTGAAGAGTGTTAAATAGAGACAATAAAATTTTATGCAAAATATTAAGTATATACCAAATATCTTTGGAGAAATATAAAACAAAGACCAACATGAGGATTTCATAGCATAGCATGGATTTTGCACCAAAAGGGAACTCACCTTTACTACTACCTCTTCACTATAATGTAGTGCTGCTACATAGATATAGTTTCATCAATCAAATTCATAACACAATCAAAAATAACTCACCATCCACCTTCGCCTCTACACTCTCCGTCATTGCCACCATCTTCCTCGCATGAAGATATTTCACTCATTTCATTAGTGCACCTCCAACTTTGCTCATCCTTTCTTTATCTACATTGCAGTGCATTCGTAAATAAATAAATCACCAATGATATGTGATACCTCTATATTAAACAAACGAACATGGAATCATACATACCTCCTCACCTTGAGTTGTGTTCTTCATTGAAAGCACAAGTAGAATCTAAAACAACCTTCAGACTTGTCTTTATTTCTCCATTGCCTAAAACCAAACTAGAAAATATCAAATATCACGAGAGATATCAAATAGAAACTAAAACAAAGTATGAGAAATCTTAAACAAAGAACAAAACCCTTATAAATAATCATATGCAAAAGTACATCTTATGTAGAGGCCAAAAATCGTAAACCCTAAATAGATAAGTAACGAGGATAACCACCTATGCAAAACATACATGGGTCTTGCACCATAACATAACTCCTTCATCTCTACTTTTTTCTCATCTATAGTGCATCCCACGTCTCTCTCACAAATATTCAGTAGTTTCATTAGCATTCAACCTTACTATACATGCATTTCATCGTATTCATAAATAAATAAATAAATCACAAAGGATATGTGATGCCTTTAAATTAATCAAACACACATGGAGTCATACGTACCTCCTCATCTTGAGTCATGTTCTTTATTGAAAGCACAAGTAAAATCTACAACAGCCTTGAGACTTGTCATAAATCAGAAATGATATGTGATGCCTTTAAATTAATCAAACACGAGTGGAACCATACACACCTCCTAATCTTGAGTTGTGTTCTTTAATGAAAGCACAAGTACAATCTACAACAACCTTGAGACTTGTCTTTTTTTCCATCACCTAAAACCAACAAAAATCAAACTAAAAAATATTGAATATAGAGTATAAAATCTTATGAGAGATATTCAAAAGAAACTAACATGAAGTATGAGAAATCTTAAACAAACAACAAAACTCTTGTGAATAAATATATGCAAAAGTAAACACATCTTATGTAAGGCCAAAAATCGTAAACCTTAAATTAATAAGTGAGCAGAACCATCTATGCAAAACATACCTGGGTCTTGTCTTGGACCGCAACTCCTCTGCCTCTACTTTTGCCTCATCTATAGTGCATCCACGTCTCTTTCACAAAAGGATATTCAATAGTTTCATTAGCATTCAGCCTTACTTACATGCATTACCTCTAAATTTAAATATACACACGATATAATTTTAAAGCAACAACTGAGTTAATTTAAAACACCATGGAATTATAAAATTACGTAGACAAAAGCAAGCGATACATACCTCTCCCTTACCTTTTTCCCCTACATGTGTGGAATTTACATCAATTCTAATCCCACAATCTGAGCTACTAGGTCTTCCATTAATTTTCCCACCCATTGAATAACAAAAAAAAAATACAAGAAGAGATATCAACCACGATATTTTGTGATAAATATTATGCAAAAACTGAAACATCAAATACACAAAATATCTTGTGACAAATGTGAAGCAGCTTCCCATAGTATTGAAATGAGAAAATATCCATGTTGGAACTAAAAGAGAACTCACCTTGTACCTTTGCACTCTCCAACACTTCTCGATGTCTTTCTCACACAAAAAGATTTCAGTAGTTTCATCAGTGCTCCTCCACCTTCCTTTACCTAGATTTGCATTGCACTCACGATACAAATAAATCTCAAATAATATAGAATGCATTTAATTTAAACATATGCATGAAACCATACCCACCTCCTCCTCCCGCTTAGTCTTCCCCTTCACCAAATGTACCTATGCAATATGCACCATTCCTAGGACCTGCCCCTATATCGCCACTTCCTAAATCCAACAAAAACCAAACAATAAAATATTAAATGAAAACCAAAAAAGTTCTAAGACAAACAACACAAATCTTATAAGAAATATTAAACAAACATTGAATAATATTATAATAAATCTTAATCATAATCCAAGACCAAAAACAATATCGGCAATATTATGCAAAAGCACATTTTATTCAATGACCAAAACTCATAAACCTAAATAAGGAATGAGGGAGGAGAACCATTATATTTAAAATAAGAAGATAAGCATATCGGAACCACAAGAGAATTCACCCTCAACCTTTGCACTCTCCTACACTACTCCAAGTCTCTCTTACACAAAATATTTAAGAAGTTTCAACATTTTTCCTCCACCTTCACTCGACCACCTTCCTTTACCTGCATTTGCACTACATCCAATAAATAGGAGAATTCGAAATAATAGAAGATCCATATAATTTAAACAAAAATACATCTTATGCTACAAAAAATTAAAAACCCCAAATTGGTAAGAAGGGTGGAGAACCATGGCATATGAACCAAGAACTAGGAGGACTTTATAGTAGAACATACATGTTACATGAGCCTTGCACCAAAAGATAACTTACCCTCTACCTTTGCTTTTAATTTTGCTATAGTGCTCCACATCTCTCTCACACAATAGTATCATTAGTGTTCATTCACCTTTCTTACTTAGTGTTGCATTTAATTTCAACAAACACATGATACAAGGATGAAGCAACAAAACAGTTAAATTAAAATGGGCATCAAACAACATAATTATGTAGTAACAAAAAGTAATTTCCCTTTATACATACCTTTTTTGCCTTTGCCCATAAACAAGTAAATTCCCCAACTACATACCTCTTCACCTTTGCCCATAAACAAGTAAATTCCCCAATTACATACCTCTTCACCTTCACCCACTACACTTGTGGACTCCACATCAACCCTCCACCCACATTATGGGTTGTTAAGGTATTTCTAGATTTCTCCACCCATTGAATCAAAAAAATAAGAAAAATAAATCAAAAGGCACAAGAAAAACAAAATACTAAACCACAAATTAGTATGGCCATGCTCATAAATTCAAAGATATAAGAACCACAACAATTAAAAAAATAAAAAAACAATACCAAAAAATATGACCAACAATTAAAACAAAATAAAAAAATAACAGAAAAAGCATAAAAAGACAAATAAGAGTATACTTTACAACCCCAAAATGTGTCCATGGCCAACCAAGGAAACCCTGCACATAAAAGAAAAGTGTTAAGTAGAGACGAGAAAATATTATGAAATAGAGATAAAAATATCTTATCAAAAATCTTAAATAGAGACCAAATATCTTATGAATAATCTTACGCACCAAAAGGTATATCTTATTCAAACACCAAAAATCATAAACCCTAAGTAAAGAGGGGAAAGAACTATAGTGTTTGCAACGAGAAGATTTTGTAGAAGATTATGAATGGATTTTGCACCAAGAGAAAACTTACCTCCACATTTGTATCTACACTCCACTATAATGTCTCTCTCAATTAAAATATTTCAGTAGTTTCATTAGTGATCCTCTGCATAAGTGTCCATGACCAAAGAAGGAAACCCTGCACATAAAAAAAAAAAGTGTTAAATAGAGACAAGAAAATATTATGAAAATTATTAAATACACAAATATTGTGAGAAATATGAAATAGAGATAAAAATATATTAACAAAAATCTTAAACAAAGACCAAATATCTTATGAATAATCCTACGCACCAAAAGATATAATTTATTCAAACACCAAAACGCATAAACCCTAAATAAGTAAAGAGGGAAAAGAACTATAGTGTTTGCAGCGAGAAGATTTTGTAACAGATAAGAAAACTTACCTCTACATTTGTATCTGCACTCCACTGTAATGTCTCTCTCAATGAAGATATTTTAGTAGTTTCATTAGTGATCCTCTGCATTCTTTTAACTATATTTCATTGCACTCGTAATTAAACAAATGACCAATAATGTAAAATGCTTCTAATTTAGACAAACACATGTATGTGACCATAGATACACCACAACATTCACCGTTACCCAGTACATCTATGAAATCTTCGACCATTAGGACCTACATTAATCTCCCACCCACTAAACTAAACAAAAATCAAATCATAAAATATTAAATAAAGATCAAAAATATCTTATCAAAAATCCTGAAAAGACACAAATATTATGCAAAATTGATTATACAATATATTCAAAGACCAAAATCGCATACCCTAGATAGCCAAGGGAGAAGAACTTTTTATTTGAAATGAGAATAGTTTCATAGCATAGCATACAAGGGTTTTCCACCAAATAAGAACTCACCATTTGCCTTACCTTTGTTGCACTGGCCCACATCTCTCTCACAAAGATATTTCAAGAGTTTCATCAAAATCCTCCATCTTCCTACACCTACACTACATCACATCTAAATTTTAACAAATTAGTCATGTTCACAAACATTTAAATTAAAAGAAATAAAAAATAAATTAAATTCAAAACTACTAATAATAATAAAAAAACAGCAGCAGCAATAGTGAAAGATACAAATAATAGCAAAAAACAAGAGAAACGAACAAATACAGAGAAACATTAGAGATAAAATCTACTTTGCAACCCCAAAATGCATCCACATGCTAACAAAGGACACAATGCATAGCATAAATTAAACTAAAAGAGACCAAAAAATCTTAAGAGAAATATGTTGAAAATAGAAGCGAGAAAGGTCTTCTTGATTTCTACCTTAGTCAAGAAAGACCTCGATCAATCCTTCTTTAGCATGCACAAGTTCAAGGACAAGTCATGGAGGAATTAACTCATGTGCAAAGTTTGGAGGCTCAGTTTTGCTTGTCTTCAACTGTGAGTTTATATTTGAAAAAGGATAAGTGAGACTCTCAGTGTTTAATTGAGGTTAGGACGAGTTATAAGAGTCAGTTCAACTCAGTTAACCAATGAATCACAAGACTGGTTCTAAAAGTAACTTGCCAGATTTAACATGAGTCGAAAAGCTTAAAAGGAGGTCGAAGGCACATCATTGAACCATTATTGTTGAGCATGAGTTTGTGCGAGAAATAATTCTTGCAAGCAAAGCGTGTAAGGAGCAACCTATGCACAGTTTGCGAGAGAAAATTTTCCTTGTGATATGAGCTAGGATTTAGGGAGAAATTGATAAGAAATAAGGGCTCAAATTTGTGCTAGGAAATAGGGATTTCCAACACTAGGAAATAGGAGCTAGATAGCACAAGGAAATAGGAGTTGCGTCAAGTTCTTGCAGGTAGGTTTTGAGCTAAGTATTAGCAGTGAGAGCAGCTTTGTTTTCTGTTGAAACAGTTTGCCTTGTAAAGAATTATGTTTGCTCAATTTTTCTCAATAAAATCATAGCAGAGATCGGTATAAATAACAACACCAAGATCAGTTTGTCACCAATGCAAATCAGTCAAGAAGGCTAGTGCTAGATTGTGAAGGACATCTCTCTAGGTAAGCACGATGGTGTGCTAAGGATTGAGACCAACCAACTATTTAGAGGAAGGCTCTAACTTCGTTTCTTTGAAAGGGAGGATCATGATAGTTTTGAAGGATAATGGGGAGGGAGACTTCGTCAACAATGCTATACCACCACCGTAAGAACCCCAACACTTGTCCTAACATACCAAGGATGATATCAAGACCAGAAGGATTATTCTAGAAGGGGTCAAAGATAATATAGTTCCTCATATCCATGAGAAGAAGACAACCTTTGAGATGTAAAAAGTAACAAATCATGTGTCGTATTATAAGTGGTGCCTTTGCTTCAATTAGAGCAGCAGGACCTTAGTTTTTATTTACTAGGGCTTCACAAGTCTTGGTATGGTTTCTAGGATGTTGTCAATGGTAGAGAGAATTTTCCCAGTCGGGAAAGGTTATGGACTGACGGCATTCAAGAAGAGATCTGAAGAGGGACCAAATATGGTAGATTAGCAAAAACAGAGGACGAGGAGAACCTTGCTCTGGCAAGCAAAGCCAAGGGAAAGAAAGGAAAAGGGAAGGTCGAGTCTAGTTAGAAGAGCAAGAAGAAGAAGAAGGATTTGTGTAAGATCAAGTGCTTCCATTGCCATGGGTTTGCTTCTCAATTCGTGAAATATTTCTCATTGATAGCTTGCATGGCAAGCTCAGAAGGCAGCATCACGTGGTATATTGATTCTGAAGCCTCCTTCCACATGATTGGGAACACAAAGTATTTCAGGCAGTTGAACCAAAAGCACATGCAGTTTCAGATCGAGGTAGGAGATGATGGCAAGTACGCATCTAAGGGAGTTGGTATTGTCAGCTTTAAGAGGGAGTTTGAGAGCCCTCTCCATCTCAGAGATGTCCTCTATGTTCCAAGACTGAAGAAGAACCTTGTCTCAGTAGCAACCCTTGAGGACAAGGTATATGATGTCATCTTCAGCAGAGGTAAGGCATACCCCAAGCACTTAGATTTTGGAGCAGTAAAGCAAATAGGTGTGAGGGTGGAGAATCTTTACATGTTGCAGGTTGAAACATGTGGAGCCTTGAGCAACAAGGCAGGTGGTGAGTAGAGTACAGACGTTGGAGAACTTTGGAAAAGGCACATGGGACACTAGCGTCATGGGGCATTGAAGATTCTTCAACAAATAGCCACACGATTACCAACATGCAATGTTGACCAGCATGATGTGTGCAAGGGGTCCACACATGGAAAGTATGCCAAGGCTTCCTTTTAGGGCCAAGGTAGGAGGACAACGAGATTTTGGAGCTGGTGTTTTCAGACATATGTGAGCCCTTTCTCTTCTTCGTCTCTTATGAGACAGGTATTATGTTAATTTCATTGATTATTATTCTTAGAAAACTTGGATATTTTTTATGAAGAAGAAAGATGAGGTATTAACCAAGTTCATGGAATTTAAGGCCTTAGTAGAAAACTAGACCGAAAAAATTATCAAAGTAGTGAGAAGTGACAATGGTAGAAAATACGTATCCAATGCCTTCAAGGTTTCGTGTGTGAAAGAGGGCATTAGAAGAGCATTGATAACACCCCACAACCCTTAGCAGAATGGGGTGGCTGAGAGGTAGAACCGCAATATTGTGGAAGCAGCTAAGGCCATGTTGCATGATTAAGGTCTGCCTATGTTCTTGTGGGCAGAGGCATGCAACACTTTAGTATTTTTGCAAAACAAGAGTCCACATGTCATGTTCCTTTTTTTGGTTTCCCTTATAGCATGGTCAATATGGACTTCCATGGTTGGAGGCAGCTAGGTCACAGGAGCAGGTTTACTCCATCAACTGGCCCAAGTGCTTTTGAAGGGGCTTTATGGGGTTTCGAGGAGTTTCTTTGGGATTTGATGGCATTCACTTAGCATATTCCATCATCCGCAAATCTTGCCTTTTGTTTCGTTGCATTCTGACAACTTTGTAAAACATTGTTATTACAGAGCCTAACTCAATTAATTATGCTTAAGGTGGCATTCCAGGAGGAATACTTGATAGAACACCTTAGTTTAATAGCTCGTTGGAACCAGAACGAGAAGATATACAAGATGAGATAGTGGGAAGTGACTTTTGGTTTGGTCTGAGGAGGAATGACAGTCGATTTACCATTTTCCCAAATTAAAAAGGTATTTTAATTAAAATAAAAGGAGGGAAAAGGTACTAGTTATTAAAATAATAATAAAATAAAGGCTTTTAGAGCGTTCCATAGGTTCTATAAAAAGAGGAGGAGACCATTTGAGAACATCTTGGATTGTTGATATTTTCTATTAATGAGGCTTGGATAACTTAGTTCCCAACTTCTCTAGCCCCAGGACGAAAACCCTCGGGTATGTTGTTGAGTGTTGGACGAAAAGTCAACTCTCCTTGAGGAGACTTCATCCAGCAGTTGCATAGAGCTTCAGGAATATTGGAGTCAGGATCATTCAGGTCCTCAATTGGTGCTTCATCATCTTTCAGTTGATTCAGTGACAGTTGTTGTTGGAGGGAGAGTGCAACCATTGTGGAGTTTTGAGAGATCCGGATCAACATAGCAACAGATTTTTTGTAGGTCCACACAACTATCATCTTTTCTATTTTACCTTAGATATTTCTAGTTGTACTCCACATGCTATATTATAATAAATCAAGCTCAGTCATTCCTTGTGTTGCATCTTCTGATCATCTGAGTTTCTGGGTTTACTTCTGCAAATTATCAATTTATTTATCGTGCTTGTATAATTTCTAGGTTCCTATTTTCTTGTGCATTTTGGTCTAATTTCATGGATTTTTGACAAAAATGTCGGCATAAACTTTTATCAAGAAAATTGCCAGAAAAATAACACAAAATTTCTGAAAGGGATATTACCCACACAAGATTCCTGGTCGAGTTACACTGAAGGAGGCTTTCATAGGCAAAAAGCCTAATGTTTCACACTTTGGCACAAAAGTTTATTGCCATTTGTCCAAAGATAGTAAGAAGTTGGAGCCCACAACAGAAAAGGGTATTTTCATGGGATATAGTGAGACAACTCAGGCATATAGGATGTATCTACCAGGACTCAAGAAGAAGGTTCTCAGGCCGAATGTGAGGTTTTAGGAGTCTAGAGCTATGAGGGAGTCCTTAGAGCAAGAGTTGTTGATTTGGGGTAGCATCGAATGTGCTCTAGGCCTCAAATTTTGCAAGGATGCTTAGGCACATATATTCCAAAGAACCCAAAAACCGTTTTGGAAAATTCCACCCGGAGACGGTTTTATTAAAATAATTAATATTTTTAATGGGGTTAATCTAGGTCGTTGGTTATCCAACAGGAAGATATAAGGGGCTTGAGGGTCATTTGGAAAACACACCAGGCAAATACTCAGTTGACCGAGTAAAATCGATTTTCTCAC